>JABUQX010081106.1:0-45000 GCA_015478945.1 Trachelipus rathkii | reverse complement strand
ATTATTTTATGTTTATTTATTGGTTATTTTTATATTATTACTATATTATTTGTTTTTTTTTTTATTATATATATATATTATGTATTACTTTTAGTTTATTATTTTTTATTCTCTTGATTTTATATTAAAGTATATTAATAATCTTTTAATTACTTTAATATTTGTATATATATAGTATTATATATTTTATATATGATAATATATATATACATATATGATAGACCAGCAGTAGTAATATTATTATTTTATGAGTTTTATATATTTTAGTTATTATTATTATTATTGTTATTATTAATATTATTATTATTATATTATTAGGGTAGATTTGCTTTGTATGTTAGATTAGAGTATTATAGTTATTTAGTCATTGATTATATATTCATTATTATGTAGTGTATTATTATTTCATATTCAAATTATTAGAGTTATTTATTATCTTGCTTTATTTGTTTTAAACTTTATTTTAATTATTTATTGTCAAATTTTTTTTATGTGAATATTATTGGTTATGAAGTATATAATTAATTGGTTAATTAAAATTATATTATGTATTAGCGTGAATATTTTATATTGTATGTTATTCAATGTAAATAAAAAACAATATATTAGCAGGGTTAACAATATAAACTTTTTATTATTATCATTATTTGGTGTATTCATCTGTATTTTTCATTATATTATAGTTTTATTAGAATGTTTCGTTTTTTTTTTATTTTAGTTAATATTTTGTTTTTGGTATTATTAGGTTAATATTTTTATTATCATTATTTATTTCATTATGATATGTATATTACTATATTCAGTTAATAAGTGGTAAATTATTAAATTTATTTATTATTATGTTATTATTTATTAATATTAATCTATATTATAGTCTATTTTTAATAATATATTATTGTTATTATCAGAATTTTTGAAGATAAAATTTAAATTTTATAATACAATGGTATGTGTTTGTAACTGATCATTCTTCAATATATAATAATTCATATATATATATATATCATTAAAATTAATCTTTTCTTCTTCTATTTTCTATTCTTACATTAACTTTTGATGCTATAACTTTCTATACTTCTCATTCTCGAGTAGATACTGAATTTCTATCTTAACATATCATTTTTTCATGTCAAACTCTCTGGAGGTTCCTAGACTTAACAGCAGTCGCTAGCCCTTCTATCTACTGCAATCTGAAATATTTCTTCTATCTTCTCTTCTTCTTCTTCTTTCTTCTTTATCTGTATTTCTTTCTTTTTTTTCATAGTATTGCGCTTTGAGAATGCCTTTCACTTTATAACCTCTTTCTTCTTCTTCTCTTTCTTCTTCTTCTCTTCTTGTTCTTCTTCTATTCTTATTCTATTATAATTATTAATTTTGATAATAATTTATTATAATAAATTGGATATAATATATTATATAATTTGATTTATTATAAAATTGGTATTATTAATATTAATACAAATCCGATATATATATATTTAGTGTATTTATTAAATAATTTATATTTATTTATATATATATTTAATAATTAGATTTATTTATTATTTATATAATTATATATATCAATTTTTATATATATATATTATAAATTATATATTATAATACAATTATATATTTATATTTATAATTGATTAATGATTTATTTTATGTTTTAATGATTTTATTTTATATTTTATTATTTTTGTATTAGTATTTATTTTTTTTATGTATTTATTGTATTTTATTAAATATATATAGTATATATAATATATAGATTTTATTTATATTAGTGATATTATTAATGAAGTGAGATATAAGATTAGGATATTAATAGTACAACATAAAAATTATGAATTGGTAATGTAATAAGTATGATATAATAATTAGATCAATCAATATTTAATTGTGTAATAGATATTATTAATCAAATTATTTTCTATTTATTTAATATTATTGCTAGTAGGTGAGCAGTTATTTATTATTTTATTATTGATATTATTATTAATTGATTTTATTATTATTATTAATTATTGATTATTATTATTATTATTATTATGTATTTTACTTATTATTTTTTATTTTATGTTCATTATTAATTATTATTTTCTTTCTGTACCTATTAACACTTAAATGATCTTTTGTTGATTTTTGTATTATTATTATTATGTGTGATTTTTTTTTATTATATTATTATTATTATTTTTTTTATTATTTATTATTATTTATTATATAATATTATTTTATTATTTTCAGTTTTTATTATATTTTATTATTTATTTACTATTATTATTATTATGGATTTATTATGCTATTACATTTTCTTTTTCTGACATGTTATTTTTGTGCTAATATAATAACGATTTCGCAGCAGAGTTTGAGTGCCAGACTGAAGGAAGATTCGCACATCCAGACAACTGTGATCAGTTTTACGAGTGTCTTAAACCTGGGGATCCACCATTTATGAAAATGCTGAGAGATTGTCCAGCTAAACTTATCTGGAACGATGATACTAAAATATGTGTCTCAAGGGACAACTACATAACGATTGTAAACGATTTGGAGAGAACCGTTGAAAAAATAAAGATTAGATGTATATAGTGCAAACAGGAAGAAGATTATTCCTCCAACAGAAACAGATGCAAAACGACCAATTCGAACAAGTTGATTCAACCGAACCAACAGAACCTTTTTGCCTTTTTTTTGTTCGTATTATCCAAAATTTAAATCAAATTATTATGGGTATTAGTGTTGGATCATAGTTTTACCTTTGTTTTTATCTATAGTTTATTATTAATATATTTTTGTCAATTTAAGATTTAATTTTTCTAAGATCTTTTTTTATTGTGTTTTTTTTATTTACTTTATAATTTTTATATAAATATTTTATTAATTGTTAAAAAAATAATGTAATTTAGATTCAGTTTTTGATATAGTATGATTAATATGATTTGAATTAATATATTATAAATTTGTTTAAAATTTTAGATAATTTTTTAATAATAATTAAAATAAATATTTTAATTATAATAATATTTAATTAATAATAATAATATATATAATAATAATAATAATTAATGAAAATAATTATTAATTTAATAATATTAAATAGTAAGAAGAATTAGAGGTGTGTTTTAATAAGTAGTATAAAGTTAATAAATTAATAAATGTGGTTAATAGTGAGACAAAAATAATTCATCTGCTCTCAAGACGTCTCCATCTTTATAAAAGCAGAATAGTGCCAGCAAGTTCTAAGTTTGGTTATTTTTTAACGTTCAAAAAGTGTATAAAGTAAATTTTATATACGGAAATTCTTTTGATGTCCTATTTGGTCATTTCAGGTCTTCTATATGTTTTCCATCATTTATATTTTGGATCTTGTTGAAATGGTTGATCCTCAACACGCACATAGTTCTGCTTACTCAAAATTACCATTTTAACCCAATGAAGGAGCAACAGCAATTATCGTTCACTTCAACAAATGCCTTAATGATTTGGATTAACTAGATATTAGTGAAAATATGGTCAATTTTTTTCCATGCTCTTTCGATTTTGTGGACAGTGAAAATGATATGCCACAAATGTGTGACCTCAATTCCGGTTAGATAAAAATTAATAATTGGTGAGTAATAATATTCTGTGTTTACACAAATAGTATGATAAAATACGTACATTTATATACTCTATATTTTAAGTTATAGCATTTTATATTATTCCCAGTTATCTTGTTAACTTTGTATTTCTCAAATGATATTTTATGATATTTTGAGAAGTTTTTTTCTGGATTTACTGGCTTTAAGGGTAAGTTGCTTCATCGATTTCAGCTCTCCCCCAATATGGTTCCAGTTATGTGTGTACTTGCGTTTATTTATTTATGATCTCTTTGAGTAGTCAGGCGTTCAAAAGTCCAGAATGTCTTTGTGAAAAATCGTCGTGCGTCTTGTCGTTAAGATTATATGTTAAACTGTAGCTCATGTTTATGAGATCAAGGTATGGTACTATGTGGAGATGGACATCTCTGTTTGCAGCCCATTTTTTTGGCCGTAGTTTTTTCTGCCTGGATCAAGGTCATCAACGTATTATTGTTCCTTATAGTTTTCGGGCACGACCACTGCAACAAAAGTCGTGTATCCAAGTTTGCTTTCTGTTTCCCAATCGAGTGTTCTTTCGTGATAGTTTGCACTCAATGATCTTTTTTATTTGTGTGTGTCGAAGAAGTCATCCGGTTATTAGACTTTTGTGCCTCAGACAGTTGGCTTAGGAGGTTTTACTTGCATGTGGATGAAGGCTGAGGAGGTGCTCACTTTATCTAGAGCTGTGATAATAAATTATGTTTCGTGAGCCTAATTTTTTGGTTGTTGAATGGAGGATGGTAAGTAATATTTGCTATCTTTGCCCTATGGTACTGTAACTTTTCGCCGTCTGATATTTTGCAATCCCTGTTCTTTGTATTGGTGTTTCGTCCGGATGGCTTGCTGTCCTCAGAGACAAAGGGTAAAAGTGAAAAACTTGGTAAATCTCGTCCTTATGGAGAGCCTGTCAGGAAGGTTCATCCATATTTTGAAATTACCGATAATTTCCCTATTATGTGTGTTCTTCTATAATTTCAATTACGGGCATTCTTAGCATATATGAGAGCTTTCAACCTGTCTTTGTTCCTCTTTTGAGCATTTTCTGCACCGAGTGAGCCAAGGGAAGAGAATGGATACATGTTCTTGTTATGAAGGTAGCAAAAGCTTTTTGAGACTCTTCATTGACAGAGCGTCGTCCTTTACTGGCATGGTTTATAGCTATTTGCTAATCTGACCTCTCTTTGACATATAACTCTTGTTCATTGTGGCAAAAGCAAGCCAATCTTGACTGGCGCAAAAGAGTAAAAAAGAGTGGTGGACGTTTTCTTTTATGTGCGTTTCACGACTTTCATGCTAACAGACGATCTCCACTTCTTTGATTTTTGACGTTATAAAGCTGGCTATTTTTTTGACTTTGAAGCAGGAGTAGAGCTCTTCGCATTCAAGTCGGTTTGATATCTTGTGCTTGTTGTGTGTGGGGAAATACGGGTTTTTTCTCCTCGAAGGCTTACACATATTCCAGGGATCAACGACTTCATCGTCTTCTGATGTTTCTGCTTACTTCGAAGATGGCTGTTGACCCTTGAGAAATGGGTCCAGGAAACACTCGATAGTATTGAATGTGTGAACTTGAGCAATAGAGAGAAGGTAATGGTTCTTTTGATTATATTTGATTACTAGCGTGCATGTTTGCGCAGTTCGACGACTTTGTTAAAGTGGTGATAAATCATCCTAACAGGGAAGCAAATTGCTGTGTGGTGTGTCTCATGTTTGTTCTCTCCAAATTCTTGGATTTACAAATTTCATGGACACAAGATAATTTGCCTTCTTTCACATGGATGGAATTTATATAATTAGTTGTGATTATGTATTTTAATATTTATTATATATTTCTATCATATTTGTTATATAATTTTTATATTTATATTATTTATGTTATTTATGTTAATGGTAATTTTTATATATTATATATATTATATATTGTTATTTATGTTTCTTATTATTTATATATTATGGTGAGATATATATAGTTTATATAATATAATATTATATAGGTATTAATATTTATTTTATGATATAATTTTTCTTGTGTGTTAATATATTATAATATTGATGATAATTTCGACTTTTTCTAGGGAAGTACTTTTGGTTAGAAGTTCGTAAATTCACCGCGAGAATCATTAGCTCAATAATGCGTCTGCCTGATAAACAATGTCATCCTTCCAAGAAATAATAATATTAAGCAAAAAAATAAATAAATAAATAAACGCCAGGAATAAAGAATAAAGACATAAGAAGGTTTGAGTTGGATGTTTTCGAAGATGATGTGTTGAACTTGATATATTGATGAAGAATTTGGCAAGTAAAGTAAAATAGATGAGATCAAAAATTCAACCAGTAAATAGTGGGATTGAAGCAAACAGAGAAGTAAACACATGACAAATGGATATGAAGCTAATAATGCAAGTCGTCCTTTTCTCTGATTACGAAATAAGGAATCTTACAGTTATTCTTTTTTTTGCCTGACTATAGTAGCTTTTCACACTATAATAGTCTCATTCTTTCTTATCTCATCTTTATGTTCACTGTTTAGAATATTGCCTCATATCTATTGCTTTCACTTTCTACCATTTATGGTTCATGTTATTTAAAGAGCCTTTATAATTAGTTTCATTTTATCATCATTTTCCATTTAACCTTCCAGATATTTTGTCCCAGTCGGGATAGCACCTGAAATACCCAGAGTGAAGAGTTTATCACTTTTTTTTATTATTTGAAACTCTTCTGAAAATTTTTACATTCATTTTCTGGTTTGTGTATTCTTTAGCTTATCTTGTTGGAGTCACGAGCCATGAGTTTATTTTAGGCTTTTAGTTTTCTCCGTCTCTTTTCTAATGTAGGTTCCCTTTTTTCATTTCCAATTATTTTAATGCAGAACAAGGAAATTGACATTTCATGTGATATTTGTATAATAAATTCCATTCAATTGGACGGATTTAGGTGTGCTGCTGTAATTCCTAGTTTCTTGAGTGTCATTTGATTGATCTTTAGGTTAATAGTTACTCTCTCAAGTTTATAGTAGGAGCCTTATCCAGCAGGGTGTCTTAGTTCAAATCCAATCTTGTATGCTCTCCTAGTAGTTCTGATCTTTAGCTCTAAAGGTTTCGTGGTCTTAGCTGATGTGTGATATTTATTATTCTGTTCTTCAATTTTCTTTTAAAGTTTGTAGCGGAACTACAAAGATCACATTTAAAGATCTTAACATCACCGTGATTTAAAATGTGTTCCCTTAAATAACTTTTTCTTTTGGTGGTGAATTCACAAACGGAACATTGAAACCTCTTAGCATTGGCGTGTTGAATTTTATGTTCCCTGTATTCCTCTCTGTTATCCGTCTGGAATTCGCATTTGAGGCAACGATACACTTTCTTTTTGGAGTGCACAACCGAATGTCTCCTTAAATTATTTTTAAAATTGGACTCGTAGTCACATTCAGAACACTGAAACTTTTTCTTCATACCATCTTCAGAGGTATCATACGGAATTCCCCATTCTGTCTCCAAGTCTTCACCGTCGTCAGTTTCTTCTTTCAGGAAAACTGCACACATATCTGCCACTGATACATAATCATAGTCCGACGAATGACTATGCCCTGACACAGAAGCATTTTCACAATCGGAGTCAATGTGATTTGGAGGAATATCCAAATATTCTTCTGTGACATCGTTAAAATCCTGAAAAGGAAAAACGCTTTTCTTAACGTTTTGAGCTTACTGGTCTAATGAGTAGATTCAAAGTTGATGTGCGTAACTTCACAAAAATAGTGTGAGAATTAAATAAAAAATAAAAAATTGTGAAATGAAATAAGCAAAAAATATTTTAAATACATAACATAGTATCTTACTGTACTATTTTCAAAATAATTTTGATTCCCTGATGACTTTTGCTGAAGAACATCAACATCAACTTGATGACTGTGTGGACTAGAAGGCTCAGATTTAATTTTTACATGACGGAACTGATGAAGATAAATAAATTATTTTCTTACAACTAAAAAATATTTAAATGTTTGTTTACCTTTACATTAAAAATTCAATTAAATACTAATATGCAAGTTATCTTTCTTTCTTTATCTACCTTTTTTTCCCCAAGATTGTGAGTAGGTCGCTACAAGCATCGAAAAAGAAGAGCAGTAGAGAACATGACAAATGTCGAAACAGCATATCTCTCTCTCCCCTCTGTACCATATTAGTAAACTAGTCGCAATCAGAAATCCACCCTAGAGCTTCATGAGGACCGCGAGATCCACGACTTATGGTAAGTCGTCGAAGGGTAGGTTCAGTCCCCTGGCCCAGGTGGGCCACAACCATATCCCCTGATACACACAACCCCGCCATTCTCTCCTATCATGCACTTGCTTTCGCCTGCCAAACTCCACATTTTCTCCTGGCAAACAGTCCTATTTACTGACATTCATCCACTTTTTCTTCGTCTCCCAACCGGTCGGATGCCCAACACACTCACCACTATACAATCGTTTAACCACCGACTATCATTATCCTTTCCACATTTGACCAAACCATCTCCATGTACTTTCATTTATTCTCTCATTTTACCCTTTCTTCACACCACAAACTCTCCTAATATGTTCCATTCCTCATTTTCTCAATTCTTTTCTCACCCTAGCACGCCCCTAAGATTGTCCATCTGCACATTAAACTTTAGATATATTACTTCTTATTCCAGACCATAGTCGCGCTACTATACAATAACAAGCACAGGTAACAACATACCTCATGCAAGACCCTAGGCTACTCCAACTTTAGCTTTACATTCACTCACATTTAAATTTGCAGCCGAGCCACTTGCCTTATCCATTCACATTACTTTGCCTACTTAGCACTCGGCTGATCATTGCCTTTCCGCTTCTCATCCAACACATATCCCAAATATTTAAACTCAGACACTTGTTCCAGCTGCTCCCCATCTAACATAACTTCACACTGAGGGCTATCCTCACTCACAACCATAACCTTACTCTTATCTACGTTTACTTTTCAGGCCCCTTTTACACCCTGCCAATTCTTCCCAATCTTCTCAACTCTCTTTCAGATTTTCACCACACAGAACTAAATCATCCGCACATAATAGATAGGGCACCCTCCACTCATCTCCATTCTCCATCATTCTAACACCATTTCCTGCCACCCCCACCTCTAATTCTTTCATAACCCCATCCATATACAAATTGAATAATGCAAGTTAATATTATTATTATTATTATTATTATTATTATTATTATTATTATTATTATTATTATTATTATTATTATTATTATTATTATTATTATTAAGAACATTGATTTCTTCAGAAGCTTACAAAAGAAAAAAAAATTTCCCTTGCATATCAATCCTCTTTGTCTTACAAAACCTATAAAATGTCATACCGCAAATTGATTTAAAGTAAGTAAAATGGTTTGTAAATAATTATCAACAATTTCTCATTTCAATATCTTCTTACCAAAGAGTTTTCTCTGACTGTAGGCGGCAAAGATTCATTTTCTTGTAAATCTTCCTGTGGACCAGAAGTCTCATCAATGATTTTTAAGTCCTTTAACTGCAAATAAAATTACCAATAATTTAAATATGAAAGTTACTCAACATCAACATACCAAAATTTAACAAGATGAGAAAGTTATACCAATTTGTCGCTAGTTTCAGTGACATTTGACTCTTCCTCTACTGGATTTATGCATGAACTGGAAGACTCCTCAGATCCTACTTCTAAATCCATTATCTGAGAGAAAAAAAGGAAATCTATAAGCAAGATTTCCTTCTAATACAATCTCCATTTAATTACAAAAAGATTTTTGCATATTTTGTCTAAATTTAATAATTACATAAATAATTAATCACTCTATCCTCCAAGATTTGGAGTTTATATATTTTTTAGCCCTTTATTAAACCAGGGAGCAATAAAAAAATTATAATCGGAATGGTTGGTAATGCTATCTGTGAATTATTTCATTTAAAGGATTTTTAACAACATTTTCTCATTTTCCCATTAAATAAAAAAGAAGGTAATTAAGTTTAATCTTCTTTAGTAATGTCTATAGTTATATTTACATTATATACATATACAACTTACTTATGTGCAGTAAAATTAAGTTGTTACACAGCACCGTTCACACACATTTGGAGCGAGCGCTTCACAGAGCGGTATGCCATGCATACATGCCAGCCTGCTGTGCATTTACTCTATGGTATTGGTTAATTTTTGTTGAACCTATAAAGAATAACGAAAAAAATAAATGTTTTAGAAGTAAAAATTAATTTTGAAAATGAAAAAAAATCTCATTTAAAACATAAAGAAAGTTACGCCAAAATCGCACTCTCCTATTCTTATAATTTAATTCAAAATAAATAAAACTCTTATTTCTGAATTTTTCCCTTGGATCATAAAATGTATTTCTTAGTTTTACCAACTTTACAAAGTTAAAATTTTTTATTCCTCAATGGTTTAATAAAGGTATACTGGTACTATTTTTCTATTTGAAATTAGGATGTAAACCACATGATAAAAGAAAATCAGCCTCATTACAATGATTATTTAAATTCATAGGTTTACCCTAACCTTATTTGATGACTACTACTACTACTACTACTACTACTACTACTACTACTACTACTACTACTACTGAGAAAGAGATCTGTCATTCTTGAAATAAGGCATTGAGATTAAGAAGAAAGCAAAAATTCAACTGATTAAAGATTTCACGGTTCCTAGTAAATTGGATCATTTATTTTTATCACTATTTAATATGATCATTATCTTTAATATTTATTTTTGTGATTGCATGAATTAGAGCTCTTTATAAATTTGTGCTAAAAGATAAAGAGCTAATTAATAAACAGCAAAAAAACTAAATTAAAAAAAAGTTGAAAAAAAAAAAAAAAAAAAAAAAACTTAAAAGACAAATGAAGAGAAAAGAAATTACTTTAAATCTTATTTAAAAGAATACCATTATATCATGCTATATTTAAGAAAAAAAAAAAAAAAAAACTTGCTATACTTACGATATGAACTGAATCACCAAAGTTGAGTTAACTGGATTTAAGTCCTCAGGGACTCTCAAAACTACTCATCCTTGAATAGTTTGTTATAAAACAATTACTTTTATTATTGGTGATGGAAACCACAACAGAGATAGAAGTTAATTATGTATAATGTGAGACATAAACCTTCAATTTAGGACTATTTGGTTCTTAATTGGTTGTTATGGAAGCAAAGATTGAATGAAATCTTCATTATACAATAAGATATTAGCAGCATTTCTGCCATAACATAGAATGAGGCTGAAAATAGGTGTAAGACAGTAATAATCAATTCACTAATAAAATGTAAGTACAAAGAGCAAACAAAAAAATAAATATTTAATTCCCTAATATATTTATATATATACTATTATAAAATATATATATATATGTATAAGTATACTATATTTGGTATAAGAAAATTTCTGATGACAATAAAATTCATCATCACTTAAATTATTTAAAAATATATATATATATATATATAATATACTAGTATTATATTATAATATATTATATATATATATATAATAAATATATATTAAACCCGTTGTAATTTCAAAGTGATAAACTTGTGTCTAAATATATATATATATATATATATATATATAATATAATTCTATATCATAAATTATTTAAAAATATTGCAAATAGAGGCTATATATAGTATACTATCATAGATTGTATAAAATATATATTATACAATAAAAATATATGATATAGACATATAATATTTATATATATATATTAGATATAGATAAAGGATGTTTAAGAATTTTTTACAATATCTATCTATTATATTATTTAGGGAATAAGGAATGATGGACGATGATGATTAATTGAAAAGTAATTTTAAAAATTTCTTATATTTTGATTAATGTACAAATTTATAATAAGAAGAATTAAAATTTCACTCAAAAGTCCTATTGAAAAGCAGTAAAGGGATTCAAATCTCGTTCGTTCCCTTGAACACCCAAAGAAAAAATGGATTAAGAAAGCTGATTGCCAGACTGGAGGAAAAAGTGCCCATTTAGGCAAGGGTTGAACCCAGTATTGACGAGATGCCCTAGTGAGGGTCCATCGTAGGTCCCATTTGTGAAGCTCTGGGTGATTATTCTGACGCAATGAGTTATCATAATGGTATTGAAAGCGGGCGTGGTATATTGGATTTGCGTCAATGTTCTACTACTTTTCTGTTTTATATCTTACCCCTAGTCTTGGGGAGAGAAGGTGGTAATGATGATAATAATAATAAAATAATAAAAATAATAATAATTTAATAATAATAGAATATAATAGTAATTAAAATAATAATAATAATTAATAAATAATAATAAAATAATAATTTTCTTGATTAATAATAGATATTATTTAATATTAAAATCATCATGCTCCTTATATTCAACTTAATATTTAGGTAATTATATATAGTAAGTATTCTTTCAAACAGTGATTTTAAAAGTTTGAATTTTTGAAATGCAAGAATATGGACAGACATACCAAATTCTAGTACTTTAAAATTAGAGCTCTTAAATTATATGCTATAGCTGGCCAGAAGCATAATTTTTCTCCCAGTTGTCTGGTATAATTTCCATCACTAATCAAGCAGAAATTGATGATGATAATAACGAGGATGATAAAGTTAATATATCCGATTCTCATTATATCCCATCACTATATATATAATATACATATATAATAATATTTTTTATATGTAATGGATATAATTTAAAATAGATATATCTATATATATATATATATATATATATATTATAATATATATATATATATATATATAGATATATTAGGATGTAGCCGATAATCGGATCGTATCGGTATCGCAGTATCGGCATTCCTCTAGGGTATCGTATCGTACTGTTAAATGATGTGCTATAGTCTTCTGATACTTCTTACTTTTTGGGTGAAAAAATTATGAGAAACTTTAGATTAAATAATAAATCTAGTTTCGTTATATAAAGAGTACTAGGTTATGTTTTTTTTCCTTCGACTTCTTTTTAACTGTAGATTTTAATCATCGTTTATCTAAACTTGGCTCAAAGCGTTAAATTTACCAATTGAATACCATTATACAATAATTTTCTACAGATTTAGCTTCCACTTTTTTTAGTGACAATAATTTATTTTTCTTTTTTGTACCAATTTCAGTGTGTGTGTGTTTATATTTTTATATATTTTATTTACTGTAAAATAGGGTTTTTAAGCGTTTAAATTAGGTTTGCGTCGAATAGTTTTATTCCTCATCCCTCCTTGTTTTTGTCTGTTTTTTCTCTTTTTTTTTTTTTGTAGTATCTGCCTATTATAAACATAAACATCCATACATTCTATATCTTTCGAATCTCCTAACTCAGATGTTTTTGAGGCTTAAAATCTTTCTTCCTTTCTACTATCTTGTGCTTATTCTACTGTTCTCCTAACAAACAGATTTTCATTGCATTTTGATTACCTTTATATTCTTTACGAAACTGTTCCATATCTTTCTCATCCAAATAATGAGATCCTCTATTAGGGGATTTCAATGTAACACAACACTGAATGGATCAGTTCACTCAATACTGATTTAGTGGGGAGGGAACCCGAATCATTCAGTAATTTCTCAATGATCTGAGCAAACTAATTAAAGAACCTGCACACATCCGGATCGTCCCAACCAATTATTGAACACTCTTGACCTATGTATTCACCACTAGTCCTTCTTCTCTATAAAGTATAAAATATCACCCACCTTGCGGCTTTCTTATCATTAAATTCTAAACCAACCTTTTTTATATCTCTTAATATTTAATACTTTTCCTCCAACAGCTCCATCCTGCCCTATCTGGTTTTTCTGGCACTTTGATGCCGATGGGTCTATTTGCGTTGCTTCTACGCTTAACACTCTATTGGAGAAGGACTTCTATTGGGGGGGGACTCTCAAGACGTTATCTTCTGTCGATAAAGTGGAAGCTGTAATCGTTGATGGATGAGCAGGTTCATTCTGTCTTCGGCTAATTCTTTGCTCCTTTCAAAAACCTATTGTGTCGATCAGTGCGTGTGTCTCTTGCCATTCAGCTAGAGACAGTGCGTATCGGGTGTGGAAAAATTTCTCGTTCTCCTATCACTCTTGCTAATTTTCATTCAGCTAGAAATCGATTCAGGGATACTCTTCGACGACCAAAGCGGACTTTCATTAAACGAGGAAGTGCGCTGACCTTCCTTGGCTCTTCTCTGAACATATATTCGTTTGTAGAATTGCAGATGACTCAAATAATCATAACTTCTCTGAATTATCCTTTCCTCCTCTTATTGCTCGAATGGTTCTGTTGCTAATAACTCCAACTGAAAGGCTCATTCTGCGTGTCCGTCGCTTATGGTCCTCTGAACTAACCGCTGAACGATGCATTCTTTCTACTCCTACTCTCCTCTCAGGTGTCCTAGGCTTTTGCCTGTGATTACATTCGATCGGGTTGCATGGGCTCCTGAAATCTATTGTACGTTAGGGTGATGATGCGGGTGGGCCCGGGATGGCATTTTTCCTCCCAGGAGGAGTTTTGAGGGAGTGTGGCTTCCATGCTGACCCCACCCCTCGTTCAAATATATCCTCTTTGCCACAATACTAGCACTTTTCCTCACAGTAATGGAAGCGCGCATATGCCCAACCTATTCCGAAAAAGGGAAGCCGCTCTGACCCTTCTAACTAATCGCCCTATAGCTCTAACTTGTATTCTATTTAAAGATCTTTGAAACCCTTTCTCAACGCTCACTTCTATAGACCATCTGCGAATCTCAGTTCCCTTCTTCCGATCGCCAGTACGGCTTTCGACCACTCGAGGTATCTGCTAGGCGATATCACTTCCTATTTAACAATATTATGGGTTTTCCGCCCTTAGAACTCGGGGAGACTTGCGTAGGTGTGTGGGCGCTTGACATGTAGTCGCGATGAAGCATGTGATCCGGGTTTATGACTACTGCGCCACTGCTTCCTATATCTCTCTCTCTCTTGGTTTCCTTCTTATTTTCTTATTTCTAGCTTCTTTCAAATCGCTCTAATACCTAATCTATCTCTCTTCAATAGTCGTTGTCCTTCAGGATCTATTATTATCTTACTTTATTTCCGCTTTCATTAATGTACTTTTGTTCACCTGCAATCTAACTCTATCCACTCATTGCCGAAGACTCGACCCTTCATTTTCAACTTATTTCAATTCTGCTCCCTTTTACTTCTAGATATGCTTCTCGTCTTAATCTTCTCTGCTGATTGGATAGAATTTCTGGGTGGGTTGGTCTCAACCTGAAATTTAGTTCTTTAAAAACACAGCTTCTACAAAACTCCCTCTCTAAAACACCTATCTTTTCTCTTCTTCGGTTCTCTCGTTTCTCCTTGGCTATATATTATATCTATCTATATATTACATTAAACATATAATCTAAGTTAGGTTCGGATTAGAAATCAAGAACTGGAATTCTGTTTTTTAAACTGCGAAGACTTTTTCTCTTCTCAGTTACTCCAGCTATACAAGGGTTTCATCCGCCTTTTATGGAGTACTGCTCTCATATCTGGGATGGTCTGGTCTTCATCCGGCTAGTTGGATAGGGTTAGAGTCAAACCAAAAGGCTATAAACTATCCGTACTTTCTAGTTCCACTTGACCCTCATCTTTGCGGGCGATTTTTGGTGCGTATCTCTCTTTCTATAGTATGGAAGTATATGAGTAGCGGCAAGTACTCGAGGAACCTGCCACTCGCGTACACTACCTTTACGAACGCCCGTAGCACAAGGGGCTGGTCGGCACTTATTTATCTCTTCTCTGGTTTTATTCTTTCCTTGCCATCTCTGTTCTGTGGAATCTCTTCCATCTTCTGGTTTTCCTACTCATCTTACATCTCCCTCACTAAGCTGCGTCTGTGCTTATTTGTCTACATTTGCACTCTTTGTTTCTTACTCAATTTAATCTCCCTCACTTTTAAAGCCTGCATCTGTGCTCATCTGCGTAATTTGCTTTTTCTCTGTAAAAAAAATAAAATAAATGAAAGCGTTCTAATAAGGAATTTATTAGCTAGCATAAACCCACAAGAACGGGATCTTCGACGGTGAACCACTTCGAGAATGCATTATAACCGAGGAGCTTGCTCGGCGTGACAAAAAAAAAGATCACAGAAGTGGATCCGGCCTCCCCGGTATCGAGCGAACCCCTGGAACGAGCACTGATCTGTACGATTAGTTGCTTTTCAGCAATATTAAGCCCTACTGAAGTATGAAGAGGGTTTGGATTATGTTAGACTTGAAAGTTCAATGGTCGAAATTGCATTGACATCTCATTCACCTTCAAGAATCACACCAAGGAACCCATCAAAAAAACTAATGGAGACAGTCATCAAAGGAGCAAAGATAATTCAAATTGCCAATCTTTAAGAGGGAGATGAGGCTAACGAAAATATATTTGCCTACAAGAAGAGAATCCTTCACGGGTGCATGAAAATGGGCCAAGGTTTCTATTATTATCAGTGCTTGCAAGAAATTAATTATCACCCCCTCCCTCATCGTAGGTCGGGAGAGCAGCATATTTTTATGTAGTTGGGCAATGTCAAACTACCCCAAAAAAGAACAGGCTTTCGCAGATACTAGTGAAAGCTTAATGTTTTGCATCACAATTGAGAATTTTTGAATTTGAGTATTGAATGAAATCTAACTTTATCTTAAAGGCAGTATATTTATTATGTCATCTTATCTATATCTATGAATTAAAAATATACTCTTTATCGATTAAGGAGGTTCTTATGTGATTGTCATGTGTGAGTAATAGCGTTTTTTATTTTGTCATTTCAGATGATTAATTGAGTTCTCTTCTTTCATTATTTTTTCTTCATAATTGTTACTTTTTTAAAGAATATTCTTTAAAATTGTAATCATGTTAAAATATAAAAGCTATAAGCTCAAACTTTGTAATACTTTGTTTTGAAAGTGCAAAGGTTTTTTGTATAACAAACATTAAAAGAGTTTAGTATATGTGGTAGATTTCCTTAAAGAACTATTTCAATTATAAAATAAAGTATACTTGGCACTACCAAATATGAAATAAGTGACTAAGTATTGGTTATACAATGTACAAGGAATGCAATCCTGAATTGCAGTAGTACACAAATGTTCTATCTTATTACTGTGTACTTTATATATTAATTAAAGTATCGGTATCGGTATCGGAATTCGCACCTAAAAAAATAGAGTATCGGTATCGGTTTCGGTATCGCCTCTTTTCTGGTATCGTACATCCCTAATAAATATATATATATTACTTAATATATATATATATATATATATATATATTACCGGTATATATATATTAATATATATATATATATATATATATATATATTGTATACTATATAATATAATATATATATATATATATATATATATATAGTATATATATATATATAAATTATTAGGTTAGGCTGTATCGGCTAAGAGAACAATCACAGTCAATGCTAGGAATATAGCCTACAATTAGGGCAATGATAGGTATTTAAGGTTATGGTGAGTTAGTATGGTTAGATTAATGAATTAAGAAACTTCTTAATCTAATCATACTTAACAACATATCAAACTTACCTACCTAGCATTAACTGGATTATGTATTATTTCTAGCCTACTGGAATCTATCTCTAATGGATACACCCTACCCTACAAGTATATATAGGGACTGTACCAATTTTTTGGTATTAGTATTGGCAGTATCAGCCATTTTTTTTTTTGGTATCAGTATTGGTTATATATGGCTGATACTTGGCCATACTTCTTACACATTTCTCGGAGAGAATTATGAAAACTTTAATCAATAATAAATCTAGTTTCGATATATAAAAAGGTTCTAATATGGAATTCCTTAAGCTATCTGGAACCCCACAAGAATGGCATCTCTGACAGTGAACCACTTCTAGAATGCATTTAAATAGCACTGATGAGTTTGCTTGTGACAAAAAAAAGATTTACAGAAGTGGAAGCTGCCTTATCAGCAACTCCTGGCAACAGCAACTCCTGGCAACAGCACTGATAGTGACGATGGTGGCTTTTCAGCAAATAAACCTACAGAAGATGAAAGGTATTTGGATATGTCAGACTTTGATAAGTTCATGGCCAAAATTGCATTGACATCTCCATTCACCTCAAGAATCACACCAAGGAAGCCTCTTCGAAAAATGAAGAGACAGTCATCAAGGAGCAAAGATAATTCAAATTTTCAATCTGTGAAAGAGGAGATGAGGCTAAACAAAAACATGGAGATGCTGCCTACAGAAGAGAATCCTTTCATGTGGTGGCATGAAAATGGACCAAGGTTTCCATTATTATCAGTGCTTGCCAAGCAAAATATTATCAGTCCCCTCCCTTTCATCCAGTCAGAGAGCGAGCATATTTTTAGTGTAGGTGGGAATGTAAACACCCCAAAAAGGAACAGACTCTCGCCAGATACTAGTGAAAGCTTAATGTTTTTGCATAACAATTTGAGAATTTGGGAATTATTTACATTAAGTGCCTCTAAACAGATTTTTATGAAAATCATAGCATAGACTAAAAAAATAGTAATGAAGAAAAAAAAAATTATGTCTGTCTCTTTAGGAAAAAGAGTTACAGCCTCTCAAGGTTTTTCATTTTCCCATAGGGTTTTCTTATAAAAATAAATGAATAGGCTTCAAGATTGGTTTAGGACCATCCTAATTCATGTTACAATAAGATTTGCTAAGTGTACATAGTATACTTAACAAAACACATCATAACCTGAACTAGTAGAGTCCTAAACTGACCTAACCTGGATAGATCTAGGTTAGGTCTAGGTTTACGGCATCGTTAATCCATCCAGGTTAGGTCTCAGTTTAAGACCCTACTAGTTCAGGTTGATATGGATTGTTTAAGTATTATGTGTATAGCCTACTTAAGAAATCTTATTGTAACCTGAACTAGGATAGTCCTAAACTGATCTTGTGGCCCGTTCAGTTTTTTAATAAGAAAACCATATGGGAAAATGTCAAACTTTGAGAGGCTATAACTTTTTTTCTTAAAGAGACAGACAAATAATTTTTTTTTATTCATTACTATTTTTTTTGGTCTATGCTGTGATTTTCATAAAAATCTGTTTAGAGGCACTTATTCTAAATAATTACAGAGAATTTTTGAGTACTGAATGGTATCTATCTTTATCTTAAAGGAGTAGGCCTATATCATTATTGTGTCATCTTTGAATAATAGGTGTTTTTTTATTTTGTCTTTTCAGCTGATTAATTGAGGTCTCTTCTTTCATTATTTTTATTCTTTATTTATATTGTAGCTAGTTAAGAATCTTCTTGTAAATTGAAATCAAGTTAAAACATAAAAGCTAGTAGCTAAGTTTTGTTAATACTTACTGGAAAATAGAAATAAAATATTTTTTGAATAAACAAATATAAAAAAGTTATTAATATTATATTTGCATTTATTATTCCATGTAAAGACTTACTATTTTAATTATAAAATAAATATACCTGGGCACAACAAATATGAAATAAATGACTAGGCATTGGTTGTACACAGAATGCAATCCAGAATTGCCTAGCAGTACACAAATATTCTATCTTATTACTGTGTATTTATTATATTAAAGTATCGTAATTGCATCCTAAAAAAATAGAATATGCAGTATCAGCCATTTTCTGGCTTAGTACATCTCTATAAATATATATATATATAATATATATATATAGATATATATCTATATATATATAATATATATATATATATATAACTATATATATATTATAATATCATATTTATATAGCGTCGGGCGGGACCGGGCCCGCCTCTTTTAGAGGGGTGATCGGTCCACTCTAAATAAAAATAAAAACGATAAAAGCAGAAAAAAAATGTTTCAGTTTAAAATAGCCACGCGGAGACTACAAGTTTTATTTAATCATATTTATTTCAGAAGTTTAATATTGTTAAAAATGTTAGAAATATGTTAGGACAAAATTTCCTTCAATAGAACTTCACTTTTGAAAAATGTGAGTTTTTTTAACTTCGTTATAAATGAAAAAATTGTGGAAGGGATTTTGAATTATTTTTTCAGTGGATACATCTAGTATGTTAGCTTTAAACTGGCAAAGTAAATTTTTGTTCCAAGCAGTTTAGTGGCAAAAAAAACGGGGCCTAACCTTGGTCGAACATCTCCACCCCGCCGTAAAAATTGATGTGGGGGTGGCTCGGACCACCATTGTTTTTCGTTTTTACATATTATTATTGACATCCCAAAATATAAAATATTCTAAATGTTAATAAAAAAGTTACTCTTAAAAATATTCGCATTTCTTTTAAAAAATGAAATTTTAATAAAAAAAACGCGTTCAAAAAAAGCTGTCAAAATTTGTGGCGGAGAGGGGTGAATCGGACCCTTATTTATATTCGTATTTTATATTCATTTATCTGACATTTTTATTACTTATACGAATTTTAAATGATAAATAATATATATTAAGTAAAAAATTAAAATATAAAATTGAAATTATACGTTAAAGACGAATTTTAAACAGCTGGTCCGAGTCACCCCTCAATGGATGTCCGCTTCACCCCTCCACGGTCAGGCTGACTCAGGCGTTATTCAAACTTTAATAAAACTTTTATTATCTTCAATTACCCTTATTATTTTTTTTGTGTGCTAATGACCGACATAGGGCGGTGATTACAAAAAAAAAAAATTTCCAAAAAGTGCATTAGGGGGGTCGGCGAGACCAAGTTTACCTTAAATCGCGTCCGCGTCACGCCCGCCGACGCTAACTATATATATATATTAAATATATACTTATATATAATATACATATATATATTATAATATATATATATATATATATAATATATATATTATATATATCTATATATATTATATATACATTCGGGTGGGTTGACTGGCCCACCTCTTTTAGAGGGGTGATTCGTCCACTCTAAATAAAATAAAAAATAATAATAAAAAAAAAAAAAAAATTTCGCTCATTTAAATAGCCACATGGTCAGTACTACAAGTTTTATTTAGATCATCTTTAATTCTAGAAAGTTTTTATTATTTTTATAACAAGGATAATACTATTAGGGTACAAAATGCCTTCAATAGAATTTCACTTTTGCAAAAAATTGCGAAGTTTTTTTTTTAACTTTGTTATAAAATGAAAAATTCTGGATGGATTTTAATTATTTTTTCAGTGTATACAGTTGAGTATTTAAGCTTTAAACTGGCAAAGTAAATTTTTGTTCCAAAAACAGTATTATGGCTAAATCACGGGGCCATAACTTGGTCTGATTCACCCTGCCATAAAAATTGATGATGGGGTGAATCGGACCACCAGTGTTTTTAGTATTTTACGTAATTATTATATAACATTTATTACGATATAATTAATTTAAATAATAATAAAAAGTTACTTATATTAAAGTTATAAAAATTAAATAAAAAAAGAAATTTATATAAAAAATCGAAATTCCAAAAAGTGTCAAAATTTTTGAGCGGAGAGAGGGTGAATCGGACCACATTATTATTTATTCTTATTTTAATGTATCATTATTTGACAATTTTACTATACTAATTTAATATGATAAAACCATATCCATATATAAGCAAAAATTAAAAATCAATAAATTAATTTATGGGTAAAGAGAGGAATTTAAACAGATGGTCCGATTCACCCCTCAATGGTGGTCCGATTCACCCCTCCAAGGTCAGGCTGAATGAGCTTTATTTAAACTTTAATAAAATTATTATTATTTGTACATTACAATTATTATTTTTTTGTGTTATTACCTACTATATGGCCTTGAATTTCAGAAAAAAAAAAATCCAAAAAGTGCTTTAGGGGAAAGTCGGGAGACGAACTTATACTTAAAGTGGTCCAAGTCACACCGCCTGAAGCTATATATATATATAGAAAAATTATCAACTCATTGATAATCAGGAAGAAGTTAATCGTAAACATAAAAATGCTATCAATAGTATAAAAAAATTGATAGTTTTTATCAATCCCTAGTCAAAGGATACGAGGGTTAATCTCATGAGTTGAATATATATACTCTTTCTAGCTATTATAAGTAACCTTAAAAAAAATTATAGTATTTAAAATTAAAAAAATGGACTTCTCCAATTATTTAAAGTTTACTAATTTTTTTTTTACATCTCATGTTTGTAGTTTCACTAGAGCATTTATAATAATTGATTGGATATATATATAGGCCCCTATATATATATATATATAATATTATATATATAATTATATTATAAATATATATATATATATCACTAAGATATATATTATAACTATATAGATATATATATATATATATATATAATATATTATATATATAATATATATATTATATTATATATATATATATATACTGGGAAGCATGGAAAAAAAATATTTTAGGTTACGACAAGTAATCTAGCCTGTTAAGGATTAGCTACTAAATTTCCTTCATTTTAGACCATTTAAATTAAAACAATAGCTTTATTAAATTGTTGCTTTATATATTTATTAAATTTGTTTATTAAATTGAAAAACCCTTTCCGGCTAAAAAAACTGTAAAATTGTAACAGATCATTTTCAGAAAAGTCTTCGCGGGCTTAAACTTGACTATCTAACAAAGTAACAGGAGCATCGTCAATACGTATTCCGTAACCTCACCTCTACAAATAATAAACTTGATCACAGCAAGTTTGCCTATATAATAAAATAATTATTTATTTAAGTTGTCAAGCTTTAGTATTTATTCAAATGTAAAAACAAACCTATGTATATTAAAAGAATAAAAAATAATGAATCCTAAAGAGAGTGGGAAAAATTGCATAGAACTGCTAATTAGTTTTTGCTAATCTTAAGAAAATTTTGTTATCACAAAATGTTTTTTTAATACTCAAACCTAATAATAATAATTATCTAGAACTTGCACTTACACAATAATTAAATTATAAAAAAAACATATTTTTAAGGTCGCTCATTCGTGAACATATCAAAATGTAAACTGCAATATATCATGAAAATATAAGCACTTTTCCGTGAAACAACGTGAATGAAAAATAAAACAAGAGCAGTTATAATAATAAGAATAAGAATAAACCATACAATAGACCTAAGTGGATCATAGTTAGCTTACCATAAAGCGTAAAAAAAAAGTTAAAAGGAAAAGTGGACAGTTAAACTACACACTGAAAATAATGAAAATTTCAAATGGAATATGAGAGTTAATGAACAAGATGGGGAATATTTTTTTTACATCAATGAAATTTAGAGACAACACTTATTTTAAAAAAAATATAAATGCAAAATTAAAATAGGATGCCTGTATTATGACTACATGTTTAGTTAGAGTGCGATCCTAAATGTTAAAGCATTGAAAACAAATATAGGAACATGAATAATCGCTATATAATGTCATCTAAACATAGTCACAAAATCAAATAGTAGTATGGGAAAGTTTTAAAACATCGGAAACCTCACTCTCTATCTTCCTGATTTTTTTAAAAAATTGAAGTTTGCCAAGAGTGAGCCTTAAATCTGCAAAATCAGGAAGAAAAACTTCTTTATATGCGCCTGAACATAGATCATAACATGGACTGCAATGACCGCTGTCTTAATTGTTAAATTATATCAGATGGGGTTTCATGGGACGATTGCTAATAAAATGCACTCCGATTTTACTCATATTATCGAAATATTGAAACATTATGAAAATAAGAGTACAAATCAATTTAAACCTATTAAAAATTTAATCGCTCACAGTGTTCAATTCATGCTTACAGTTTATTCTGCTAGTGCACTGGATGACAAAATCAAAAATAATTTTAGGAATTAAATCTGGAAAATTTCAATTAACAGGAAGAGGTCAGTTTTGAGTTTGTTTATGCATAAAGCTATGCCATGTTCATAATGAGAATAAACTCCTACTCTTCCCAACTCGAAAAACATGGCATTCATGAACACCTCTTGCCATAAAATAATTCCTCTTTAGTCGCTGGAAAAAAATCGAAGCAAATATTTTTTTAACACTATCACTACACACGAGCATAGACATTTTCTAAGATTAAGCAGATTAAAAAGAAATTCAAAAGAATATTTTAAGCATCGCGACAACCAATCATGTGTTTTCATGTACGTTTGCCTAAAGGAATGAAAAATTAAATTCAAAGAGACAAAATTGCAGAAGCAAGTAAAAAAAATTCAAGCTTTGAAGATACTAGAAAGAATTAAGTACAGCTAAATGCAAAGCTGAATTAGGCAAATCCCACTCAAATATTATGAAAAATTACTGCACCTGCTGTACGAGAATTACGAAGGAGTGGTGGAGTGTGAGGATACATTCTTTCAAGACTTGCAGTTGTAGTAAACTTACAGAAAATCAACAAAGGAGCATCAATATCACGTTGTGTGGATAAGGAGTGTGGACTAGCTCTCAGTGAATGATTGTTAATTTTTATGCCTTAAATCCGAATCTGAGGGGAAAAAAGAACCACTCACTTCCATTCCACATACGAGATTAGTATTCCATTCAAGGGTGGATGGGATCTTTGTGCAAAGTGAGTAATTGTGAAAATGAAAGATATTGCAAGTCTAAGCAGAATCTCCAGCTTAATTCTTTAAAACCACCCTGGCAAACGAAAAGAAACGAGATTCAACATACAGTAACTTATCATTTACTTGATAGCCATGATTGTTATCATTGTTGACAGTAGAAAGACAAACCCGACGGAGAGAAGAGCTTAGAGACGCTTTATGTGAAAATAATGCAGGTTAATTAGTTATCTTGAGAAGACCTCCTTAAAAGATACTCTCCAGATCAGAAAGGTCGAGAAGAAACTCTATATGAAAGAGGTAAAAGGGAAGAGGCACATTTGAAACGAATATATATATATATATATATATATATATATATATATATATAATATATATTAATAATATATATATATATATAATATACTATATATTATATATATATAATAATATAATATATATATATATATATATATTTATATATATATAGTTATTACGGTTAACTTAATATTCATATGTATTTACAGAAAATGAGTGATTAAACTGGATGAATAACTAAGGTCATAACTGAAATTAAACGGGAGGGGTGGGGAAAGCATTGAAGATGGCAAAAGTGCATGCAGACAGGGCTGCGGACGAGTCGATGGAATTTTCCAGGAGGTCGAGCGAAATCTGTGCAAGTCGCAGTCGGAGTCGAAAATTTCCTGTGTAAGGGGAGTCGGAGTCGAAAATTTATAGAATTATTATTATTATTGAAACTGATAGTATTAAACTGTTAATTTTAAAATGGCTGTTTTATAATAAAATGAAAATAATTTTGCAATTTATAATTTGTATATACATTGTTCCTAACTGAAATATAATTTAGTTTGTCATGTGTTGCACTGCGCCGCATCTTTGTCATTACTATAGATGTGCGGAATGGATCTGTCTTGACTATCCGCGGTTGAATGATGGGATTTCTAGTCTTAAGCCACAAGTTACTTCATATAATATATATATATATATAATATTAATAGATATATATATATATATATATATATATAATATAATATATAAATATATATAATACATATATATTTATATAATATTATATTATAGTATATGTAAAGAATAGTATAGTTTCGTAGCTCTCAGGACAAGTGAAGATTTTCTTCGCATGTTATGGCGATAACAGCAACCTACGGTCTTTCCCTCTGATTAGCTTGTATTACTCATCTCGAACTCCAGATGTTATACGAATCATTATGCGCAACCTAGAAGCAAGACCTTTCGAGACCTCTGAGTGAACGAGTTTTGAAGCCTAAGAACAAAGCAGATGCATAGGTTCTACTGAGTAATTAATTAACCAGCGGACTGGGCATCGGAAAAATTGCGAAAAGACATGTTTTCTAAAATGCTCTTGGATAAGAGTTCGGGCCAAAGATGTTGACCACACTGACAGGCGAAAGCCTTCCTGGAGTCTGTTACATATAATATATATAATATATATATATATATATAAATTTATATAAATATATATATAACTATAATATATATATAATATATATATATATATATATATAATTATAATATATATATATACTAATAATATATATAAATAAATATATCTATATAATTATATAATATATCATAACTCTGTACACAGATGCAGATACTGGACCCAAACTCTTTTGCAAACCCACCAATCATATTTTCCCCAGCCTCAACCATTTGAAAAAAAAGGTATATGTAGAATAAACGTTGAGAAATTATATTCTCAAATTAAGTTTTAAAATAAACTAAAGCTGCTGAGCCCTTTCAAAAGAGAGTTTGCTTCTCTTTTCTTTCGTAAAGGAGATCTGCATCGCTGAAAAAGATGCTCGCCAGCATCACTTACTTGAAGGCATGCCTAAGAATCCCGCGATCTGCCAACGCGCATGTGAAAAACTTTTAACTTATCCACGCCATCAAACAATGAGATCTTTATCACGATTCCAGAGGTTTTTCGCTTTGTTGATAATCTCGATCAATGACAGAGTTCCTTTACACCTCTAAACAGACTCTTCATCTCTGCTGGAAGCCAAAAGAACGTCATGGATTCTGCAATGATTTCCTCTAACAGATAGTAAAATCGTGCGTGTCACGTTTCTGCAATCTTGCCTTTTTATTGGCTGGTGAA
This sequence comes from Trachelipus rathkii, assembly GCA_015478945.1. NCBI lineage: Eukaryota > Metazoa > Arthropoda > Malacostraca > Isopoda > Trachelipodidae > Trachelipus > Trachelipus rathkii. Next base: position 18,647 of record JABUQX010081106.1, on the reverse strand, counting down.
ATTTTGCCCTTGCCAACATTTCATCTCATATAGTCATACTATATAAATTTTAACCCTCTGTGCAACACACGTGGATTCAATAAATCGGTTTTATCTAGATCCAGAAGAAGTTACTATTGCAGCATGCGTAATCGTTTGCAGATTTTTGAAATGCCTATTATCTAGTATCTCCAACATTAGTGTGTCTGTCACCTTTGAAAGTCCCTACTATTTAATACAGATTACCACACGCTTTCATCGCTTGCTCTAGAGGAATCTCATTCTGGCAAACAGAACTTTTCTGAGATAATAGTCCTTAAGTTACCGCTATCACACGTTACGAGAGTAGGTAATACAATTACTAAAATCTATTACCATCACCTGTCAAGCCTTTCACTTTTGTAGTTTGTTCGAAGCATAAAGGGCAAGCATGTACCAACTACTATATCCAACGAGTTCTGAACACTCTTGCGCTTACAGAAAGTCCTGAGGAACATTAGTCTCATAATTCATAAATGAATACTATCCGCTATCCGCAAAAAAATTCATGCGGATGCGAATGCAAATGCGGATAGAGAAAAATTATGCGAATGCGGATATCTGCTACACCTCTAGTCTTTACGGTATTTTACCGTATAACATTTGGAGATTAGATTCATTGGGAAGAAAAGTCGGTATACTTTTTTATTCTCAAAGCAAGCGAAAAATACATATTGAAACAAAAACAAAAACTGTTTTATTGGAACATTTTAAGCACTAGCCGGCGAAGCAGCAGCCGAAAATATTGTTTCTCTTCGAAGGTATTTAGCGATGAAGTCGGAGTCGGAAGGTCGAAATTTTGTTTAAGTGGAGTCGGAGTCGGAGTCGAAAATCCAAATTTGAATTTAAGGAGTCCGAGTTGGAGTCGAAAAATTTATTTTACGACTCCGCAGCCCTGCATGCAAGGAATGAAACGTCACACCATTAACAACTATCGAAATGGACGATTTAAAAGAAAATAAACAAGAGAAAACAAAGTGAAGTATTAAACCTCATTGGAAGGAAACTTAAAAAGGTTATGATTTGTAAAGCGTCATTGAAAAAGAACGCACACAACCACAAATTTTAAACTAGCAAATATCATCAGTTAGTTCTCAGAGGATGAAAATAATGCTGATGATTGTAAAGGAAGCCATATTTCAGTTGAACGAAGATACGCTTATAAAGGATAAATTCAAACAATTAGGCAAGCGCTACAGGGTGAAAGAAGGCTCATAACGGTTCTCCCTCTTCGAATTTGCTGACACACACACATGTTCTCTATTAAGAGAAAAGAGTTAGTATCAAGCTTAAGAATTATAGGCAACCAAATATGGACTCCAGCAGTTATGCTTCATTAAACTGCAAAGGGATTTGACATCAGGGTCACTCGCCTGCCTTCTCAGCGTTCATTGTTGCAAAACTCTATGTACCAAGTCATATGTGATCTTCGATAAAGGCATAAAGATGGCAATAAAAGAAGCTAGAGGAAGACTTGAAGCATTTATAATCAAAAAGGGGGGGGGGGGTTATAGTAAGAAAGCCTCTATCGTCAAATTTGGTTTTGAGCTTAGAATTGAATTTAATTTCAGTAAATTTAAACCAAATTGAAATCTCTACTCAGTATGCCTAGTTAATCTATGTCGTGACGAAACATCACATTTCATTCATACACTTCCAATTGAAGGTAAGAAACCAATGGTTTCGATTTTTACGAGGTGTTGCAGACAAAGATATTTTCTTTTTTTTTTTAGGTCAAGCTTTGTCATCTTCATAAATTTAAAAAATAAAGACAAGTTCTTCTCGCTCACCAATGTAAGCTGGCTGATAAAAAAAAAAAAAAAGTCCTACAGATCCTGCCTGTGCTATCTAAATTTTGTGGTGTTAAAGACCAGACAACCCAAAGACTATATTTTCGCCTGCGACTAACTGATCCTTCTAATTTATATTAGCTACATTCCTGCAAAATTAGCGAGTCATTTTCCCCTAAACTTTTCTTATAGTGGCATCATAATATAAGATTCACTGTACTTTGCATCAACCATTACCAAAAGAATAATTACAGAAAATCATACTCTTAAGAATTTCTTCTATTCAGTACTAGGACTCTGAAGAAGCGACAAGGTGGTCGGTTCCTTTGCAATGCAGTCCGTTCATACTTCGAATTTCACCTAGGTACCTACCCATTATTGGCAAAAATGCGCAAATCCAAAATAGTAGTTTTAACCATAAACATCGTAATGCCAAATCAATCTCTTAAATTTGATTTTACAAAACATATCGGTTCCTCCCTCAATTATGAATACCCTCTGAAAGAACCAAATCCACAGTCGCTTTTACGAACCAAATAATTCTCTAGTACAAATACATAACCATTTCTTCAAATCATTTGGAAGCCACCACTGTACTCGTTTTCCTGTGGCCAATTCTTCTATCATGACGTCACTAATTAATAAGAATTGAGAAAATTAATTTTGTCTTTATTTATTCTCATATTTGGCCTTACTATTTTACTCGGGATGATTTGGTTCTGGTGGTGATCTGAAAGATTGAGAGGATTTGGTAGAGAATTTGGAGGCGTTGTTAAAGGAGGCTTGAAAGTAACGTGATAAGATTAAGGTATGGTTGAGTGAGACATCCTCAGTGTTGAATTATGTGGAGGTGACAGCTGGAACAATTGTCTGAGTTTTTAAATATTTAGGTATATGTTGGATGAGAAAGTGAAACAGCCTGCAAGTGTAAGTAAGTAAAGCTGTGACTGGCACCAGTGCTTAATAATGTTGGTGAATGTAATGACTAAGTCTTAGTGGTGCTAGGTTTCATTAGGGTAGTTTACGCTGTGTATTGTATAGTAGTGAGACTATGGTCTGGAATAAGAAGTATAATTAAAGTTCAATGGTTAAAATTACTTAACGGTTTGCTAATAATTATAGTAATTGAGTAAGTGAGAATGAAAACAAGATTTGAGTTAGAAAGAAGGTAAATAATAAAAATGAAATATTTTGAGTTGGTTTGTGTCATATGGAAAGGATAATGTAATCGTTGGTTTAAGAGATGTATAGTGCGCGAGTGTGTTGGAACCGACAGTGGAGAACCGAGAAAAAGTGGATTGAGTCCATAAACTAAATGTTCAAGAAAGAAATTGTTAAGTTGTAGACGGCGAAAAAGTATAACCAGGAGTAATGGCGGGGGGGATTGTGGAATGGGGTTGGTTTGTGCCCATGAGAGACTCAAATAATTCATTGCCTTTTAATCTTCATACTGTTCGGGGTCACGATGTCCCTGAACTTTATGTGACTTATTCTGCTTCGATAGTTCTCGCTATTAATCTTCTTGGGTTATGAGATTAATGAAGTACTTTTTTGACTTATGTCACGTTCTTTCTACTGCTTTTCTTTATCGAGCCCGTCCGCGACTTGACTGTCCATTCTGGAAAATATATTAGGAGAAAGAAGAAGGAAAGGTATACAAAACATTAAAAATTTATTCTTTGAAATATTGCCATAAACATTACAAAAATATTTAATGCAATGAAAATATATAAAAGCCGTATTACCTATATTTAAAGCTATGACATTTATTTAAAAATAACAATAAAGTAGTTATTTTAATTGGATCTCTCGAGTTGCTTGCTAGTAATCAAGGAAAAGAGCTTTTATTACTTTGAATAATCTTAGAAATAAATGAATTTTGTATATGCATCAAAGATACATCTAAATTAAAGTGGAAATCTAATTCCAGATGTTTATAAATATGGCCTTATATGTAATTTAGCATTCATAATCTAGACTTCATGTGAGTAGCAACCAAACTTTACCTTACAGATTAAAGACAATAGATTTTTGGATTCAGCCCTACAAAATATATAATAGCCAATAAATTCTGAAAAGATCAAAATACCAATGGAATTTTCTTCTAAACTCCTGATTAGTGTTTAGTTAACAAAATGGAAATTAATCAACTTAAAAGTTAATGACAATATTATTAAAGGTATACGAAGGGTTAAGTTGTAAGTTTCGTAAAAATAGATTTTATATATCTTCCACTTTAAAATTATATACTATATAAAAAGTAAAGCAATTAAAACAATCTTACAACTTGAAAAACATAAGAATTAAAACAACACAAAAAGTGGTAACTTTCAATTATAAAATAATGGATTGGTATATTAAACGATAACAGTTGACTTGTAATTATTCCCATTTCTTCAATAAAAATTGAACATAAATCGGTTCGATTTTGGATATTTAATAATATGGTGTGTAAACGAATCTATCGATAAAGATATAAGAAATTCCGGAAGTTGTACTTCGAATAATGAATTTTGTTTAGCATATAGTCTGAAAATGTTCATCATCGATTTTCGAAAATTTCTCAAACTACTTATAACAAATATAATTAAGGAATAATAAAGAAACAAAAAAATATAAATAATTAAAAATCCAATACAACATTAATTAATTAATAATAAATAATTAGATCATATTTTTCCTTACTTAAATTTTTCTCTGGCGGTGGGGGGGGGCGGTTTTACCACCTCAGCTCATCTGTGGAGGGCTGATAATAAATAATCCATCACATCTCCTTTTCCCAGAATTGGGTGGGGGGTTGCGCAAAATGCACACTAAATGTAGCTCATCGTGAGATCTGTTAGTGTATAAACACTAATTTTTAGCGGTAACCCATAATCCAGTGATACCATGTTTCGTAATCTCCTCTACGACGCGCGAAACATATGGAAATATAGTACGTGCGGGAAATTTATCTCTAACACACACACAATTAGATAAATAAATTAAATATTAAAATAATAAAAAATAACAGATAAAATGCATAATATAAATTTAAATATAAAATAAATTGTATTTGTGTACATCATCAAGTTTCAATAATTCTATCGTATAATTTTTTGAAAAATAAAAACATTTGGCCTAAGGGAAACGTTTTTGAAGATGCAATTCATTTTTTAAAAAGAAGGTCACGTGATGAGTAAACTCAAAACCTCGGAACGTTTGTGATAAATGAATTCTGACTCATCATGGTATATGAATCGATAGGGGAAGAGTCTTCTCGATATCACCTCGTTCCATAAAAATACTACACCGAGTAAGAAGAATCGAAATTTTAGACAAATTTTCTATAATAATTTAATTATTATTTCATGAACTTCTTTTCTATAACAAATAATAATTTCATTCTGGATTTCTTTCTATATTTATTTAATTTCATATTTCTATAACATTTTCTTCTTTTCTTTCATAATTCATCATTGTCAAATCACACAATTTAAATTTATTGTAAATTATCCTAAATTCATATAACTTTTCCGAGAACACAAATACATATAGAATTTCAATTTTTAAAACTCCATGAAAATGTGCATGGATTTAGGTAAAAAAGGTAAAAAATAAACCCAAATATTAATAGAAAAATACAAAACAAAATAACATGTTTATCGGGTTCTTTCTGTTAAAAGTTAGATAAAGACCGACAAAAATTATCATAGAATATATATCGCCTATATGCAATTAATGAATATCGATTGCTCTGGTATGCCAAAAACAGTCATAATAAATTAAAGACTTTCACAACTTTGTTATAAAAATATTTTAATTAGTAGGCGCGCGCACTTATCGAAACTTCTTTATCAGTATAAATTAGGTGTCACACTACTTGGTTATTCCCATGCTCTTCATCTGCCTTCTTCTCTTCTCTCTAAAAACCCAGCCATCCACACTGCCGACATCATTGCTAATAGTATCATTCATTCAACAACGATTCCACTACAGTGTTAACGACTACTAAACAGGGGACTCGTGGGGTGTTGTGTCTGCCGTCTTTCCTGGGAACACACTATCTCCCATATCCTCCGATCATCTTTCAATTTTAATGGCATAAACCTATCGCTAATATTTATTGCCCTGCTCTCTCTCAATATATTCTTAACCAGACCACTCTTATTATTTATTGCGTATAATTCACGTACTAAGGCTCCTAACACATCTGTATCTGCTTGCCCTATATGGGCTAGTGTTGTAACACTCCGGCTGGAATTTTCTATAAAGAATAGCAAATTTTTTCCTTAATCGGAATACCCAGTCATGAAGACGCCAATATTCTCCGAACATACTAATTATTCAAATGGAGTCCACCACCTCTAATACTATCACCAACATACTATTATATCTTTTTCTCAGAAATACACAACCCACTATCTTCTTTATGAACATAATCATAGTTACGCAGACGATCCACTAATTACAGCTTCATAAGTTCCCCCTTTCACAAATAAGAGATAGACAAGAAAGACAGTATGATATATATGATAAATATTGTAGCGCATTTTCATTGGTTATTTACAGTAATTTGACCTTCTGGAAGACCGGAAGAATAAAGATTGATCAGTAAGGTGCCTGAAGGAGAGAATGTTTTCGCAGAGGCAGAAGAAGTGCATAACAGGAGTGAAACGGCGAGTTTTGTGAGGGGTAGGTTGGCCTTGCCAAGCGATGAAACTCTAACATTGACGGGAGATTTCAAAGTGAGTCTTCCATTTATGAAGCACTAGCAGATTTTCTGATACTTCGCGAGTTCTCACTAATAAGGTATAAAAGGGAGGTTAAGCTTAGCTTTCTTTCGACTTTGTCACATTTCTACTAAGTATTTCTGGTTCCGAATTATGCGACACACCACCCCCAATCTGTATAATGGAGTTGATGATTATTTATTTAATTATTTATTATCATCATTATATAGAAATTAGGATTTGGTATTGTGTGGTTAATCTGAAGAGAGTTTGAAGGGATTGGTAGGAGATTTTGGCAGGGTGGTTTAAAGAGGCTTGAAAGTGAAGCGGGATAGATAAGTTATTTGTGATGAGGACAGTACCCAGTGTTAATTATTTAGATTGGCTGAGAGACTGAACAAGTCTCAAGTTTAAATATTTTAGTGATAATTGGATGAAAGGGACGGAGATGCAGTGTAATAGTAATTTTGAATTCGCCAAGGAAGTTGGATGTGCAATAAATCGTTTGTTTAATTAAAAAGTACTAAGTCTGATGCCAGGGGGTCTTGGCATGAGGGTATGTTTGTATGTTTATTGTGTCACGAATCACTTACTTTCCTGAATAAGAGGTATACTATTAAATGCATTGTTCAATGGACAATCTTAGGGCGTTTTAATGTAAAAAGAAAATGATAAAAATGATGATGAACATTAGAAGCTTATGTTGTATGAAGATAAGTGAAATAGAGAGTAAATGCAGTACTTAATTAGTTTGGTCATGTGTAAAGGATGAATAAAAGTCGGTTGGTTAAGCGTATTTAGTTGTGATTGTTTGGGATATCGACCGCTGAGACCGGGAAAAAAGTGGATGATCATAAATTCAATGTCGATAATGATGAAATGAAGTTTGCCAAGGCAAATAAGTCATAAAGGTAGTGATGGCGGGTTGTGTAGGAGTGCTATGGTTGTGCGCGCACATGGCAAGTTGATTAAAGCCACATTGACAGATGTTCCAATATTTAGTCGAGCTTCACGTCGCGGCCTATGAATATCTAGGTGATTTTCTGCTTGCGATGTATACTCATAATATAGGGTAAGTTAATAAGCTCTACACTTTAATATAAGGGCTTCTTATCCATTGTATTAAATAATAATTCTACCCTATATTTTTGCTTATTCATCGATTGCTAGTGTACGCTACACCTTACCTCCAAATATTGGGCAAAAGAGAAGAGTTAAGATAATTATATTATAGTATATACTATATATTTATATTATGATATTAGTATAATTATATATATATAATTATATATATATACTAAGTTAATATAATATAAGTAAATATTATATTAGTTTTTAATGTTCCATCTATATTTCTATCTAACCACAGAGTATCTACACATTATATATACTGTGTATGAGTGTATATTACATTAATACATTTTTCCCAAGACTGGGGGTAATATGTGCGTACATATATATATACAGAAAAGTAGTAGAAGTAAATGACATATAGTGAAAGAAAGCCTTAGCCTTTCCTATTGTAGAGATTAACAAGTACGTCGATAGTCAGAATCACCACCCTAGAGCTTCGCTGGACCACGACGGAACCTCACACTTAATTGAAATGTTCGTCAATGGTGGGTTCATCCCTCCCAGGTGGTCACAACCATACCTCCATTCACAATAATCATGATATAGCGCATTATCTCCCCTTCTTCATTCTCGCCTTTCTAAAACTCCTTATCTCTGCTACAAATCATTCTTCACGACTCAATCATCTTTGTTCTTTTCGTCTCCCACCTCAGGCTGATTCAAACAATCTCGCTATACTGCATCCGTTTAAACTCAACCGACCTATCATTCATCATTCAAGACAAAACCATCTCAACTACTTTCATTATATCCTCTTTTAACTCCTTCTTACACCACATACCTTAATACATCATTCTCTATTTATCAATTCATTCCTCCCTAACACGCCTTAAATGTCCAACTGAACACATCGAGATCTATTTAAATATACACTATTCCCTTGCCATGCTCACATTTACTTCGCTTAACAGGTAAGAACATACCTATCGTCATTATAGTGTCCTATAACACTCATCAATAGAACTTAGTCCTTTGACACAGTCCACTAAACGAATATGCTTGCATAATCAACATCCCCTTCTCCTGCCATCACAATTTCCTACACATCTGCTTGCATCATCCGTCATTTTATCAACTATATATCTCTAATATTTAAAACACTTTTCAGTTCTTTAGCCTTAAGTAAACTTACAAGGAAATACATGGCCTGTCCTTCAACCATAACATTACATGTCTTATCTATGTTGACTTTCAACCTCTCCTTTGACATCATCAGCCAATATATCGAAAATCTTTGTCAAACTCTTTCAAATTCCTGTTCCTCCATTCCTTTAGCTTATAAAGTGGGCACCATTCCACTCACCATTCATTCTCCATTATTTTTAACACTATGGTCCTGCCCTCCCGTATGTACAGCCCATACTCTAATTTTTTTACCCAATCCATATAAAAATTCAATAACCAAGACCTTCATATACATATCCTCCTATTACAGATTTTTCTGTAAACCAGAGCATTTTCAATTCCATTTATTCTAATTCACGCTTCACTATCGTCTACAATACTTTGGATTCCCAGTCAGAAATGCTACACCCATATACCATAGGATTATTTACTACCTTATTCATTCGCCTGTTGCAAATCAATAATAACCTGTCAATATTACACTTTATCTTCTTCCTCTTTTTTCAATCATTTTTTGTTCAATTAAATTGGATCCACACAATCTTCTACACTAATGTCCTAAACGCTATCTGATTATTATCAGCAATCATCTTTGGGTCTACTTTCGATCTGCATCTTTTGGACCTAAATATCATATATATTTCTCATCAACCACCCAATACATTTGTTTGCGAGCTATCTTAAAGTTAATATCTTCTCATTATATATTAAATATATATATACTTGGTGCATCTGCTCTTTCATCCAATCATCACCATCTGGCCTCCGTCTTTATCATATCAACAACACAGTAATTCATCTATATCCTTGCAGATTTACCCATTTTTCAAACTTTCTCACTCTACTCATTCCACATTCTTTGCTATTAAGACTCATTACTGCAATACAATACTTCATTCTTCTTGCAGCCATCAACCACACATTACATCTCTTCTGTTAATCATTTACTCACTTTCGAAGTGTTCATGATCATTGCCTTTTATACATTCAATCAACTTCTGTTTTACTTTACCGCTTGCAAGTATCTCTTCATTCCACCATCCCGTTAACACTTCTATATATCTAATTTTAGCACTACTAATCCATTTGCCTGCTAACAAATTGCTTTCGCATCATTTGGCTCCCAGATTGTTTTTTCATATATATAATAACTAATATAATATAGTTATAATATTATAATATATATTATATCGTATAATAATATATAAATATTATATATATATATATTATTTTATATAAATATATATAGTTATTGTAATACTATTAATATTATTTATTTTATTAATATAAGTTATATATTATTAAATATAGTAATAATAATCATTTAATATATATATGATTATAATATATTTATAATTATATATATATATGTAATATATAAGTATTAATTAATTATAACATATATAATTTATTTTTTTAGCAGCTTGTCCCCCACCTACCATTCATGGCAGTTAGCATATAGGGAGGGGGGTGGGTTTGCATCACAGAAAATTCATCGATCGTAATTTACGCAGATGAATCACAGACCACTTTAAAGTGGGGGAAAGATATACAAATATCACAGAACAACAGAAAGATTGAAGAAGAATGTCCACAGATACCAAGAGGTACGGCGGATAAGAATGAAGCCACCGGCAGCGATCTCTACCGATTACCATACTACAGAAAACTCGTAGCGTAGACACAACAGCTTCTTGGCCACGTAGGGCGTCGTAAAGGCATTGGTAAACGAGTGGTAAGATCCTTCGAACACCTGACCGCGGAGTAACTGATTATATGACTAGAGAGTAAATAGTACAACATCGGCGTACGCAAAAGTGACTGGTAATTTACAGACAGTTTATATTAGGTCTTTTGGCTTTATACTCGGAAGCTGGCCTTGTCCAAAAAGCCGTGAAAACCAGGATCCCCCCAATAATAAACTGTATTCCATACAAGCGATGAACCTTGTTATAACTGAGTACTTGAAAAGGAGGAAAGTCTCAAAGTCTTAACAGAACTTGCAGTTCTTTGAGGCAGCCCTAGCAAATGATGATGATTATATATATTATATTATTATATATATATAAATATATATATTATATATTATATATAATATATAATATATAATATAATATATATATATATATACTATATATAAATATAAGTAATATATATATATAATATTATATATATATATATATATATATTATATAAAATGGAAAAACACAAGAATTACATTTATCTGATCAACACACGCTCTTCAATTATTTCTCTTCCATTTTCTTTTGGCATTTCAACATCTACTCTTCAAACTGATGAAGATTTCTCTTAGAGACACAAATATTTTCTATAGTAAATGAGACTAAACCGTGTTTTAACTTAGAGTTACAAATTGCATTCAAAGAACTTAAGCTTCTACTTTGTGTTTACGCAAATGTATTTTTAAACTACCCTTTTGATTGCACTTGTAATCACATAAAGTACATTTAAAGAGCCTAATATTTGTATGCCTTAGCATATGGCTTTTAAGATTGGGTTTATAATTTGATTCAAAGTCGCATAAAGAGCACCTAAACAGTTTAATATCAGTATGCGTTAAAATATGCAACTTTAACCTGCTTTTCTGCTTGCATTCATAATCGCAAAAGGAACACTTAAACAGCATTACGTCAGAATGAGTTAACATATGAAGTTTTAGACTACCTTTAAGTTTACACTCATAACTGCACTTTGAGCATTTATATAAATTTAAATTTAAGTGTATTAGCAAATGTCTATTCAAGTCACCTTTCCTGTTAGTTTTATAGTCACAATCCGCACAATGGAACCGTTTAATATTATTATGTTCCAACATATGTATCTTCAAACTTGTTCCCTGATTACACTCATAAGTACACTCGGAACATTTGTAAATTTTTGCCTCGGAATGAGTACGCATATGAAGAATTAAATATAGTTTTGTCTTAGCTTCATAAGGACATTCTAAACACTTAAATAATTTCAAATTGGAGTGGGACCACATATGTTGGTTTAAACTAGTTTTGTATTGACTTTGAAAAGAACATTCGGTACACTGAAACACTTTTGGGGTTTTATGTCTCGTCAGATGCATTTGTAAATAAGATTTTCGCTTAAAGCTTATGTTACAATCCGAACAGTGAAATGAATCTGAAATTCCATTTACAGAAACACTCCCTTCCTCTTCCTCTTCTTTTTTCGTTTCCTTCTCAACTTTTGGCACTTTCTTATTTACCAGTTCTTCTTTGATCTTCTTCACCACCTTCGGTTTTATCTTCTTTACTGGTTTTTCTTTCTTGATGCTCGGTTTACGCTTCTTAGGACTGCTTTTCCTCTTGTATTTTGCCACAGGTTTGCAATTCTATTTAAAAAGAAATAGGTATGTAAAAATTTAGATGCATTAACAAGGTAATGAAAAAAATAAACCTTAAAAGTTAAAAGTGGATTAGGCCAATATTTGAATAAATGCAAAACAATGTATGATTCTTCTGACAAAAGATATTTTGATTTACTGATTTTTTTTATGTGGGGAGATATAGAAAATGATAATTCAAAATATTCAAATAATGATATTAATGGGATAAGGAATCTTAATCGAGGATAGGCCATTTTAACAAATTTCGTTATTTCCAGTATTTAAAAGGAGGTTAAGTCAAAAGAATTCTAATGCTGCTGAAATTGGAGGCAAAACCTCTCTACAAAGGCAAAAGAATCAGAAAACTTATAGTTGAAGATCCTGAATAAAAAGCTTTAAAAAAATTATGAATTATTTATAGGCATCAGTAAAGGCTTTAGTATTAATATTGTAACGAAAATTATCTACATCAAAACCATTCATTTTGACTTACAATAGTCATAACAACGTATTTACGACTAACTTGGGTAATGAGAGAAGAAGAATTATAATTGAAGGAAAAGATGAGTGATGGAGAATCAAACTTTTAATTTTCGGTTTGAAAAGAAGAAGTGGATAAAGGAGACAAAAGAAAAGGGAAACATAAAGAATACTTAGCAAAAATGATCAGATCAGCACAAAAATTACAATAACAAGTATAGCATTTTTTTTTTTAAATATTTTGTATACACATCATTAATGATAATTAACATATAGGAAAACATTGTATATAATAAGTAAAGTGATACCAAAGCATCAAAAAAATTATTAATGATAATTAACATATAGGAAAACATTGTATATAATAAGTAAAGTAAATTGATACCCAAGTATCAAAAAAAACTATTTTAAAGAAAGTCATTAGAAGAAATATGGGTAAGTTCAAATTTTGAAATACAAAAGGAACTATAGATACAATATTTAACTATAGATAAATATTTAATATTTGAGATTCTTCTCTCTTTTATCTTCTAAAATTTCGATGAGCAGTCACAGACTTTTCCTGCGTTACCTCACTTGCCAAATTATTCTTTTTGAAATGCTTGAAAATTGAGATGAGTAGATTCTGTTGTTGTGGACTTTTCCCGAATTTACCTCCCTTGCTTGAAAGTTGCATTTTCCTGTAATTCGGATTTCTTTCTTATTAGGTGCAAGCAAGTTGGTATTGAGTCCGACTGAGTATGAGAAGAGAGTGGGAGAGAATGCTTAACAAGGCAGTAGGGAAGCCTTTTCTACAATTTTGTTTGTACCTATGTCAAAATTTTGCTTAGCATATCTTGGCATAAGTATGAACATAAATTTTAATTTTTACGAATAATTATGCTTTGGGATGCTACAGTTATATATGCTGTTGATGGTAAGTTTCTGACTGAAACCAAAAGTATGTATATCGATAGTGAAGCTTGTGTAACAATAAATAAAGCTGAAAGCGTTTGGTTTAATATTAATAGTGGAGTGAGAAAAGAGATGTGGTATGTCTCCTTGGTTATTTAATTTGCATATGGATTGGGTGGTGAAAGAATTAGAGGTAGGGATGGTAGGGGAAGGTTTTAGACTGATGGAGAATAGAAGAGAGTGGAGGTGCCCTGTTTATTGTACGCAGATGATTTGGTTTTGTGTGGTGAATCTGAAGAGTTTGAGAAGATTGGTAGAGGGGTTTGGCAGGGTGTGTAAAAGGAGTGGTTTTGAAAGTAAATGTGGATAAGAGTAAGGTTGTGGCAGTGAGTGAGGATAGTAAGCGGTGTGAAGTCATGCTGGATGGTGAGAAATTGAAACAAGTATCTGAGTTTAGATATTTAGGATATACATTATATGAAAAGGGAACGGATGGTACAGTGTAGTAGGAAAATTATCAATGGTAGGAAGGTGGCTGGTGCAATTAGATTTTTGGTCAATACAAAGGGACTAAGTCTTGAACGCGCTAGGGTTTAACATGAGGGTATGTTGTTACCTGTGTTAATGTATAGTAGTGAAATTATGGTTTGGAATAAGAGGTATAAATCTAAGGGGCAATCTGTTCATATGGACAATCTTAGGAGTGTGTTAGGTGTGAGAAGAATGGATAAAATGAGGAATGAAAGTGTTAGGGAGCTGAGTGATGCGAAGAAGGGTGTAAATGAGAGAATAAACATGTGTATTAAGATGGTTTACACATATGGAAAGGATGGATGATAGTTGGTTGGTTAAGCGGATGTATAGTGGTGAGTGTGCAGGGAATCATCCGGATGGGAGACAGAAGAAAAAGTGGATCGAGTCAGTAAAGGAATGACTGAAGGAGAGCAATATGAGTTTGGTGGAGGCGAGAAGAAAGGTGCATAAAAGGGGTATGGTTGTGGGACGCCTCGTCCAAGGGATGAACCCTACATTGATGAAATGAAAAACCACAGGGAGAGTCCTAAGGTATATATTTTTTATACTGCTAGGAGCTCTCACTTAAGGGTATGGAGGAGTAATGTTCTTCTATTACTTTTCTACTTATGCCTTGTTATTCTACTTTTCTGCTTCTACTGTATGTTGTGCACCTCGCCCCTAATATGGGAGGAGGAGGAGCAGGATTATTATTATTATTATTATTATTATTATTATTATTTTATAGAGGGAGAGTAAACGCATACTCGAAGCGATGAAATTACCTCCCATTTTTAATGGTGCGTCTTTCTCTTTTGCGTTCATATTCTTCACACACTTATCCTCCAGGCAACATATTACTGACAACCATTTATCCACATATCATATACACATACTTAAAGTACACACCCCTCTTCTAGATAACACTTTACAGACATCCCTACTACTCATATCCCTGTGTGTGGGGGGAGAAAGAATTGCCCACATCGTATGTCCTGCGTGTCGTAGATATATATATATATAGTTGGATAGTTGGGTTGGCTGCCTACTACCATCTATTTCTTGCCAGGAATGCTAATGCAGGCCTCGGAGAGGGTCGTGATCGCCGTAAACGGCCTTCTATCTTTCGGCGAAATTGTATGAATCGTATGGGTACATGGAATGTCAGAGGAATAAATGTTGAGGAGAAGAGGAGAGAGGTGATGGATGTATTTAGAAAGGCAAATTTGATTTGCTGTGACTAAACAAAGATGAAAGGAAACGTTGAAGATGAGTGGTGTGGTGTGAAATGTGTGTGTACTGGTGTGGAAATGAATGAGAGAGGAAGAGAAGGAGTTGCAATTTTGATGAGTGACCTGTGGTACAAAGCTATGGTAGACTTTGAGTGTGTGAGTTCTAGAATTCTAATGGTTAAATTCTTAAGTTTGAAAAGGTCAAGGTATGTGTGGTTGTAGACGTATGGTCCGTCTGAGGAAAACGTTGAAGAGAGTACGATTTTTGGGGGATAATCTGAATGATGTTTAAGATGGGGTGAGTAGGAGCTCAGATTGATAGTGTTGGGGACCTGAATGGTTGATAGGTGAATCAAAAAGGATGGTATAACAGGTGGATTTGGGGTGGCGGGAGAAAATGAGAATGGTAGAAGGTGATTGATTTCTCAGAAGAGAAAGTAATACGTTCTTTAAACACAAGAGTATCCATATACCTGAGTTGGTGTAGGTAGAGATGGTAACGATGAAAAGTATGATTGATTTAGTGTTGGTGAAGAAGGAGATGTTAAGGTATGTGTTGATGTTAAATCAGTTAGGGGTTTATGAATGGGATTATCGCATCATTATGTTGTTCTATGTAAAATTGCTAGTGGGGGGTTTGGATGTAGAGGAAGGTGGTAATGAAAGGAAGTAGGTAAAATTAAGAGTGAGGAAGTTAAGTGGAGCAAGAATAATAAGTGATAGGTATGTGAGAGCACTTGCAAATAAGACAGTTGAATGTGAACAAGTTGATACTGAACAAATCTGAGGCAAATGAAGGAAGCAAATTGTTAGTAGTGCAAAGGGAGTGTGGATGCTAAAGTAGGAAGTAAGAATGTTAACAGCGAATGGTGGAATGAAGAGGTGATGAAAGCGGTTAAAGGTAAAAAGAAGTGGTTGAATGTACTAAGAAAATGATGAAGACTCAAAAGAAAGATGTTTGGAATTATATAAGGAGGAAAAAAGAAATACTAAAAGGTGCATACGTAGGAGAAAACAAGAGGTAAATGAACAGTTTGGAAGGAGGATGAATGGGGACTTACAAGGGAATAGGAAGTGAAAGGATAGGAATGAAAATAATGAGAATAAGAGGAATCTACTTAGGATAAAGAATAGGATGGTGCTTTGTAACTGATGAAATGGCTGTGAAGGGAGTGTGGAAAGAAATCTGAATAACATTAACAGTAATGAAGAGGTGATAGGAATGTGTGGGTTTGATGGAAAAGAAGGAATAGGTATTTTTCAAGGTTATTAGTAAGGAGGATAATGGGTAGAGTGAAAAAGTTGAAGAATGGTAAATCTGCAGGTATAGATGAAATTACTGGTGAAATGATCAAGAACGAGGCGAGATGGTGATTGATTGGATTTGGAAGTTGTGTAATAAAGCGTTTATGGAGGGTATAGTTCCGAGGGATTGGAGGAGAGCAGTAATAGTACCTTTATATAAGGGTAAGGGAGAAAAGGGGAACTGTAGAAATTATAGGGGAATAAGTTTATTGAGTGTTGTAGGGAAGGTATATGCTGGTGACTGAAGGACTGATTGGTGAAGAACAAGGTGCGTCTTTAGGAGTGGTAGAGGATGTGTGATCAAATCTACATTGAAACAAATGATTGAGAAAATGAGGGAGGAGAAGAATAAATTGTATTTAGGTTTTATGGATTTGCAACAGGCGTATGATAGAGTTAATAGGGAAGCTTTATGGCAGGTGTTAGTGATATATGGTGTTGGTGGTAGGCTTCTGAATGGAATCAAAATATGTATGACGATAGAAGCGTAAGAATAAATGGTGTCAATGGTGATTGGTTTAGGATTAATAGCGGAGTGAGACAGGGTTGTGTTATGTCTCCTTGGTTATTCAATTTGTATATGGATGGGGTTATGAAAGAATTCGAGGTAGGGATTTCAGGAAATGGTGTTAGAATGATGGAGAATGGAGATGAGTGGAGGATGCCCCCTACCTATTATATATGCGGATGATTTGTTCTGTGTGGCGAATCTGAAGAGAGTTTGAGAGGATTGGTAGAGAGATTTGGCAGGGTGTGTAAAAGGAGGGGCTTGAAAGTAAACGGGATAAGAGTAAGGTTATGGTTATGAGTGAGGACAGTCCTCAGTGTGAAGTTAAGGGTTAGATAAGGTGAGCGGCTGGAACAAGTGTCTGAGTTAAATATTTAGGGTATATGTTGGATGAGAAGGGAACGGACGATGCAGAGTGTAGTAGGAAAGTTGTGAATGGCAGGAAGGTGGCTGGGGCAATTAAATCGTTGGTGAATGTAAAGGGACTAAGTCTTGAGTGTGCTAGGGTCTTACATGAGGGTATGTTGTTAATTGTTATTGTATAGTAGTGAGACTATGGTCTGGAATAAGAAGTATAGATCTAGTTCAATGTGTTCAGATGGACAATCTTAGGGGTGTGCTAGGTGTGAGAAGAATTATTAAAATAAGGAAATGAACTTATTAGAGAGTGGTGTGGTGTGAAGAAAGGGGTAAAATGAGAGAATAAATGAAAGTATGTTGAGATGGTTTGGTCATAAATGGAAAGGATGAATGATAGTCGGTTGTTAAGCGGATGTATAGTGGCGAGTGTGTTGGAACCGACCGCTGGGAGACCTGAAGAAAAAGTGGATTGAGTCAGTAAACGAATGTTTGAAGGAGAGAAATGTGAGTTTGGTAGAGACGAGAAGAAAGGTGTATAACAGGAGTGAAAGGCGGGGGATTGTGAGGGGGTATGGTTGTGGCCCACCTGGGCCAAGGGATGAACCCTTACATTGACGGTCTACCATAGTGAGGGTTCATCGCTGTCCCATGAAGCTTTAGGGTGGATTTTCTGACTGCGATGAGTTCTCGCTAATTAATGGTACTGAGGGGCGGTAGGGCTTTCTTTTCGACTTATGTCATGTTCTTCTACTGCTTTTCTTTTCCGATGCTCGTCACGCACCTTACTCCCAGTCTTGGGAAAATAGAAGGAAAATAAAGAAAGAAAGAAAGAATTATTAGTGTGCTTTTGAAAAAGGATAGAAATTTTAAACTTACTTTTAAACTCTGGATATTCTCATCCTCCTGCAATGTACTTTGAATATTCTCATTACCCTCCTGTACTGGACTTTGAATATTTTCATCCTCCTGAAATAAATCACTGTCTAACACAATTTCTTCTTTGATACCATCCTTTAATGCCTTCTCCTTCACAAGTTGATCATCATTCAAAACTTCGGAGAAACTCTGAAGAAAACATACATGTTGGATTGAGCTAAAATAGAGACTATTTTACAATAATATAAGTTGAAGCATAATAACACTCCCTCACTGCTAGTAACATGGATACGCATCTACCACCTCATTCACATCTGAACAAATTGATGATTGAAGATTTTCAGA
>JABUQX010081105.1:17500-31800 GCA_015478945.1 Trachelipus rathkii | reverse complement strand
CTGTGCATAGCGTCTTGGAATATCCCTCACAAGCTCCAACCAATAAGTCGCGCCATCATTGATATCCCACTTGCCCTCGGAACGTCCTTCCATGACTTTTAGATCTGGCATGGAAACGGTTTCACCCTGTCAGTCACTAACATCGCTAGGTTATCCGGAAATTTTACTTAGGTGAGAAAGTAAGTACGTGCAATTTATCTCATTCCTACATCCATGAGATGAAAACTCTCTAGCAGTTCCTGTCAATGTTAGTGGTTCTCGGCTTTCCTGTTCCCCAGAAAATTCTGTGCTACATCTGAAAAAGCATTCCACGCTGTTGCCTCTAACACAGTCATTGTTGTATCAAAGGCAGCATCACGGAGGAGTGTCCATATTTGTGGGCCATCAAATATCCCAGCTTTTTTCTTCTCGTCACTCAGACCAGGAAACGTTGAGCATATATAGCAGAAGCATTCACCATCATGGTCCAGGGCCTTCACAAATTGTTTCATCAAACCAAGTTTTATGTGTAGTGGAGGTAAGATGATGTTTTCTCTCTGATACAAGTGCGTTCACGTTACCGACTGTCCTGTCACCTGCGTTAAGTATTCCCTCGGTGGCCATTCTGGCTTTTGGTCCAGTGATCCTTTGCCGCCCGGCTGTCCCGATAGCACAGGAAGCAGGTGTATTTGGTTAAACCTGCTTGCTGACTGAGCAAAATGTTTACCATTTTGAAGTCGACGCATATTTGCCATCCATGTACCAGATATTGTAGCCTCTCCAAACTGTCTTGATTTTTGCATACTCCTCTGTTCATCCGTACCGAGTACCTACTGGACACCGAAGCATAACGTTTGCCGTGTGCACACACACACTTTGAAACTGCTCTGGGAAGTGTCAATAAACAGTTGCCACTCACCTGAATCGTATGCTGAGAGTCCCATAGAGAGTAGTATGCTTGCAACTTCACTGCAATACACAAGGCTACCATCTGACTGGAAGAGCCCCGCAGCTCTGCTTCTCTGTTACGATAAAATGTTACTCTTCTGTGCCATGGTCCAGAAGTCATTTTTCATGCAACCTCGAAAGCCAACAGCTCAGGACAACATCGGCAAATACAAACTCTCATACAAGATCTTTCAGTTCACCCTGCTGAACAATGACGGACCATCCGACTTTATTTCAGATGGATGATAGACATCATCCAGGTCATGGCATCCACTACATGTAGACGTACTAAATTTACCACACATGCTTCCGAATATCGACCGCAGTAAACAATCTGATACTGTAGATATATGCGGAAGGGTAAACGTCTATACAGCCTACGTAGTTGCGCACATGAATATTTGTCAATATGCAAAGAAATAATAGATCTCATGATTGCCACGAAAAACGGGGTGTGATACAGCCAATCCGAGATATATATGGAATCAGCACCCCTCCTAATTACTATATATTTGCTTTACAAAAGTGTCATCCAAGAAACAATTTGTCACCTGTTTTTGGTGGGACCAGTGTAAGTTTTCTATTTTCCCCTAAATGATGACCGACACTGGTTGGAAATAAAACTATTCGGCCGATAGCGAAGTGATTATTCGGGCGAAATATTTAGCCGAATATTCGGTATTCGGCCTTTTCACTATTCGGCACATCCCCTAATATAATTATTATTATTATATATTATATATAGTATATATATATAATATATTATATATATATATATATATATAGTATATATATATATATATATATATATATATATTAGTTATTATATTATTATATATATATATATATATATATATATATATATACATATATATATTAAGCAAAAAAAACATTTCTCCTACTGACCTTAAAGGCAACTTGAAAATTATAAACGTAAAAATGTGAGTAAAAAGCATGTGACAAAGAATAATATATATATATATATATATATATATATATATACTATATATATTATATAATATATATATATATATATATATATTATATATATATACTTATATATATATATAATATATATTATATATATTAATATAATATTATATTATATATATTTATATATATATATATTAATATATATATATATATAGTATTTATATATATATATATAATATATATATAATATTATATATATATATATATACTATGATATATATATATATATAATATATATATATATATATTATTAATATATATATATAATATATATATATATATATATATATATATAGATAATATATATATATATATATAATATAATATATATATATATATATATATAATATTAATATATATATAGTTATATTAATATATATATGAGAAAGCAAGGATTAAAAAATAACTGAAGCCTTGATTCGACCCCTACACCCGGAGGTCTTTATTCAGGGAAATGTAAAGATAAAAGAGGAATAAATTCTAATAAGAACACTGGACAGCTTTAGTTGGTTCGACCAAACATCAAATGTATTTTTTCAAGAAGCCATTAATGTTTTTCTTCCGTTAATATATATTTAACAATTTTTATTTCTCTTGGATTTTTGTTGAAATTTTTTGTATTTTCTCTCAACATTTTTGCAAGATAGAATTATTTTAGCAGAATTCATATTGATCGTATGATCGTGTTCATTCATATGCTGGTACAGAGCAGAGCATCGGTCCCCCTACCTTAGACTATATCCAAGTTGATATGAACGTCTTTTGAAATCATCTGTTTCACCGAAATATTTTTCATCCCAATTATTGCAAGCTATACTATATATTCCTGTATTACCATCTTCCTTATTTAATAGAATTTTTTGACAAATTTTTTCTTAAGAGTGTTCGGAACTGACTGAATTAATGATACTGAATTTGATAAGGGTGGTACCTGTAAACTTCTCTCATATGGTTTTATTTTATTTTTTTTACGGTTATTTTGTTGTTTAGTTATATGATTATACATCATTGGCTTTATGGTTTTTGTGCTCATTTATTGCGGGGTTGTTGTTTTCTTTTAATGAATAAAACACTTAAATAAATTAACGATTTTTAAGAAAGGCGAGCATCATCTTCCATCGGGATTCCTACCTCATCCTCCGCTGCCCGTTTCTAAGCCAAGTTCCAACAGAGGCTTTGACGACCTGGTAGATAAATTAATCCACAATGACCATTGTGCTTTTAATTTCTTGAATTCCTACCCTTCACCTGGAGGAGCTTTCCTTTTCCACGGGGCTACGTCGCCCAGTGAATACTCATCACTCTAGTGCTCAATCGAACGAAACTAAATGATGCTCATCGGAGGCGTCTTCGTTTCTCTGAGGTACCTTCGTCCATGTATACAGATGATCCTTCTAGATCCCCGTCCGAGTTGGGTTTTCCACTCTTTCTTTCTTCGATCGACCACGCCTACACCCTTGACAAAATATAGTAATATCAAAATGAGTGACGCCCTAGAAAATGTTCTCTACACCATTGAATCTACCGCAACCGTTATGAGGAATAGTTCCATTTTGGTTAAGGCGGCAATACGAACGCAAAGCTCTCTTCTCTCTGACTTACGATCGTTGGGAGATGTTCCCATCGTCTCCACCCCCGACGATATTAGAAATGCTTATAATGGTAAATTTTTTGCTGATGAAGCAAAGGAGAAACCCCTCAGGACATCCTTACCCACTTGAACCGTAAGTATGCCCCTATGACTGTTGAGATGACTGATGTTTACCGGTTTGCTTCCTCCAAGGAGGCCCCTGATACTCTGAATCGTCGCTTTCTCAAGTTTTAGCACCTCCTACCCACCCACAAAGGTTAAGATTGGCTTTACTATTTATACTGTGTGTCAGTATATTCCTCGGCGTTGATAGTGTTTTAAGCGCCAAAATTTGGCCATCCCCGTAAATAGTGTTGAGAAACCAGGGACATTTGTTCAAATTTCAGAGGTGACATTCACCTTCCTTGCCCTAATTTGCCCCCATGCTCAAATTGTGGTGGCAATCATAGCACGGTGTATGAGCACGAGATAAGAGTAATCGAATTCTGCACTCTTCAGAAACTTGACCGACTGGAAGCTAAGATGTAGATGGGAGGGTGCGGTGCGCACACGTTCTCACAGACCTACGTTGCTACCTTTATATATATATATATATATAATATATATATATTATATTATTATATATATATACTATATTAATATTATATAATATATTATAGTATAATATATATATATATATATATCATATACTATATTATATAAATTATACTATATATATATTTATAAACTATATTAATATATATACTTTATACTATATATATAGTTATATAATATATTATATATTATATATATATATATTATTATATAACCACGTTGTCACACACCATTCACAGGCGGACAGCCCTGATTCACAGGGAGGGGGGTGTTGCACGCCTCAGAGTTACCAACTAACGAAAATTACGCATGATGAGCACAGACGCAGGCTTTGAAGTAAGGGAGATTAAATTGGGGAAACACAGGCAAGATGAGAAGAGAATGTCCACAGAACAAGAGGTTGGCCAGAAGAAGGAAGCACCGCAGCCAACTAGCCTGAGATTACCAATATCAACACAAAACTCAATGTGCAAGACCACCCCTTGTGCTACGAGGGCGTCGTGAAAGGTGGTGGAAACGCTAGTGTAAATTCCTCGAGCACTTTAACCGCTGCGGTTACCTTATAGAAGAGGATGAAGCACCAACAACGCGCCGCAAAGACAGAGGTCAGTGAAGTGGAAAGTACAGAACAGTTGATGAAGTCTTTTGGGCCCTTTGACTATCGACCCTAATCCCAAAAGTCGGGTGGTGAAAACCAGAGCCCCTCCCCCCAGATTGAGAGCCAGTATACATTCCACGGATGAGGCCCCTTGCAGTAGCTGTAGGTAAACTGAGAAGGAGGAAAAAAAGTCTCGCAGTAAAAACAGAACTCCAGTTTCCTTTTGAGGCCGCCCGCAACCGTCGTTGTGATGTGAAGGTTACAAGACATTTTTTTTGTTATGTTAAGGAGCCAAGGATGTTTAAGTTGTCAACAGGAGAGACCGAAGAGCTATCAAAAGAGATAAGGAAATTTAGAAGGTGTGTTAGAGGAAGGAGATTTGTAGAAGTTGGTTTTAAAGAATGGATTTCACAAGGTTGAAGACGACCCCCACCCGGAATCTATCCAGAATCAGCGGAAGAATAAATCCGGAAGATTAAGACGCAGACGGCAATTCTAGAGTAAAGAGGGAGTAGAAATTGGAAATGAGTTGGAGAATGAAGGGGCGGGGCGAGTCATCGGCATACGAGTGGATAGAGTTAGAGTGCAGGTGAGAAGATCATACTGAAAAGTAGGAATAAAGAAGGAGATAAGACAGAACCCTGGGAACACCACTTGACAGAAAAAGAAGAGTCGCCCCATCAACAACAACCGATATTGAGAAGATGAAGAAAAAATTCTCGGGACATAAGTAAGCAAAGAGAAGGGGGAAACACAAAGGAGGGGAGCTTGGAGAGCAGTGACGCGTGCCATATCCGGTCAAATGCTTTGGATATGTCAAGCGCCACCAGGGAAGTCTCCCGTAGTTCCTTAAGGGCGGAAAACCATAAATCAGTAAGATAGGAAAGTATATCGTCAGTAGACCTTGAGCGCCGCAAGCCGTACTGGCGATCGGATAGAAGTGAATGAGATTCCAGATGATCTCAAAGAATGAGGAGTGAGAAGGGTTTCAAAGATCTTAGATAGAATACAAGTGAGAGCTATAGGGCGATAGTTAGAAGGATCAAAGCGGCTTCCATTTTTCGGAATAAGACACCCGAGAGGAGAAGGAGGAGGAAAAGAAATGCCAGAATCGTCCAGGGTTGAGTTAGACCCTGTCTACGGTCCCATAACCGGACCGTATACCAATTGTTGCATCACAGACTGCTCGCTCTCTTGTTCAGAAGTTCTCTTCGGATTCCGTCAGAGCTAGGGCCTTGGCTTCTTTCCAGAGCCCGGTACTTGCTCTTGGGAGGGCATATCCCCCTATATTCCTACATTGCCCTCTGCTGTGCCTCTTAGATTGCATCAGGACTTTTCCACCCCTCCCCGAGCTCCAATACTTTCCGGAGGTGCCCCTCGTTCACTGATTAGTATCGATGTTGCCCCTTGCTCTTTAGACAAAGAGGGTTTACCTATCTTACCAAAGCAACTATCTAGTCATCTCCAGACCATAAACCTTCCCAAGCTGCCTGCATCTGCATTGCCATCGGAGCTTTCTCCTCCATTATTGCCTTTCCGTTCTTCTACTGATGCTGCTGGCCATAATAAGAACATAGCCTACTCTCTGGCCTATCGAGCTAGTGATTTCTTCCGGTCAGATAGTCAGTTCATCACACAAGATTGTGTCCAATCGAAGAGCCCTCGTCGCCTCTCTCAAACCATATCCCAGGAATGGGCCTCAGATATTCTCAGCAGAACACTGCCGAAGGATGGAACATCATCCACTTTCATCCACTTGAGGGGCAGGATTATTCTATAGACTCGCTATCATCACCCGACTCGTCCATGGAAACATCTCCCAACACTTGTCCTGCCGGGTCTCTTGTCCTTACGGATCATTTGCCTACTGGTTCTTCATGAGTCTGAAGCCTCGTTACTCCCCCCTTTCATTTGCCATCGGTTCATTGATTGTACCGCCCTGACCATTATCCGCAATAAACACTTCTCTTTTTTTGTGTTCTGTACCGCCTGAAACCAGAATGTCTTACATCTCTTACTCGCTTACTTTTATTCCTACTTCCATATTTGCTTATTTACGTGATCCAGCTCTCTTACATCAGATTTAACTGCCCATTTGTTGACCATTCTAAGCGTTGTGTCTAAGAGTCTTCCCAGGAACGGGCTTTTCGTTCCGCCAAGGCCTCTTCCTCCGTGACCCGTGGAGACTCCTGTACAAGCTCAAAAAAACACCACTCCTGAGGGTCAGATATTGAATCTTTCCCCAGTAACTTTGTCTCTCCTATTCCCCCTTGTGAGCGGGCAGTACCCCCGCACCAAGCTTATTCAACGCCGAAGAGCCCTTTGTCTTATCGTGTGATTCTGGATCACACATCGATTCAAGCAGCCGCTACAGTCACCTCAGTTTGGAACTCTGTTGGGAGTTCTCAATCTTTGATCACACCACTAGCATTGTCCTCTCCAGATGAGGCTACAGTCCTGCCAGCAAGTTGCTTGAAGCAAGCAAATTACCTGATACTGTTTTTTCAGGGACCCTTAGTACCATTGATGTGGACATTGCCCTCCTCCATTCCTTATCCCTCGTGCCACCTGACAACCGCCTCTCACAGGCCGATGAGATAGAGAGACGGTTGTCTGGATTTCTTGGAGACTCCCTTTTTTCCTATCCTTCATGACTTGCCCATGCCGCTGGGATATACGGTCCTCCACAGGATCCTTCCTTTCAATCTGCCTCTTTGCATGGACATAACTAGGACCCTCACAAACGTATCGAAACTATCGGGCACCGCTCGTCCAACTGAATAAACTAATTTAATCATCCATAATGTCTCAATTCTTGCAGTGGAATTTCTGTGATTATTACCCAATTTTTTTTAAAAGCTCACTATTCTTATAAATACATACACGCCAGCGTTCATATTTTCAGGAATTACAGCTATGCGGACGGAATTTTCTTCCTCCGCCCGAGTACCAACCTCCCCCTGAAATCCTTTCACCGTAGTGCCAATGACCGAAGGGGAGCGGAGATCTTTGTTCATAAAACAAGTCTCATACCCATCTTACTCTCACTACGTCCTTTCTTGCCGTATCGATTAGCCTACATTTCCCCAATGCTTACTCAGTTTGTT
Source organism: Trachelipus rathkii (assembly GCA_015478945.1). Lineage (NCBI taxonomy): Eukaryota > Metazoa > Arthropoda > Malacostraca > Isopoda > Trachelipodidae > Trachelipus > Trachelipus rathkii. The sequence continues at coordinate 23,990 of JABUQX010081105.1, read as the reverse complement.
CCTTATACTTAGCCCCCATTTGTATCTATACTACGAGTGACCTAAAAGATCTCGTAAAGCAGCTGCCCACCCCAGTAGTTCTTTTAGGAAACTTAAATATCAGACACCCATTATGAGGAGACAGTGACCTCCACAAATACCAGCATTCTTATTGACCTGCTGTCGCACTTTTCTCTGGGTTGTCACAACAGAGACCTTCCCACGTATTAACGCCTCGATACAAATACCTCCTCCTTCATTGGTTTATAATTATGCTCCATATCTGTGATGGATTGCTTTCAGTGGTTCCGCTACAACCACCTATACGGGAGCGATCATTACCCCATTTTTCTGGAGAAACTACATCGTCCCCAACACCTTATCCAAGCTCGAAATGGTGGTACGACCGAGCGGATTAGCTTACTTTCCAGGGAACAACAGGTGTTTCTGTTTACCCAAGCGTGAAGATCGCCCCCGCCATTGAGTATGCCTTCAACTACTTTCTTTACCGTTCTCGGGGCAGCAGCTGCCCATATTCCTCGATCTTCTGCTAGCCGCAGAACGGCCAATCCCTGGTGGTCCCAGAAATGTTCGCAAGAAAACCAGGAAAAGGGAAAACGTTTCTCATCTTTTAAAGAAGCCACCCAACCGTCAATAACCAAATTATTTATAAGTCTGTCGCAGCTAGATCTCGCTGCATAAATCTTTTCACCCGCAAGTCCTGCTTTTGGACTTGTGTCCAGTGTAACTCCGAGGGTTCCTATCCTTGATATGGAATGTTTTGAAACGAATCTCCAAGCGTTCTAACTGCTCCCCTCCCATCACTTAGATATGGCCCAGTCATTTCTAACATTCTTTCAACTCACTTCTGTTGTGGACGCTCTTGGCTACAGTTTTACGACTTTAGTGTTTCTCACTATACAGCGACATTTCAAAAAATCCAGTCCTCTACTCCACATCCACACTTCTCTACGGAACGGGGGGGATGATTTTCTTTATAACCACATTTTCAGCCTACCTGAATTTACAACTGCTCTCTCAAAATGTAAAGATGGTGTCATCGGTCCAGACGGCATCTCCTTCATGATGCTCAGACACCTACATTAACTGCATCAGCCTTTTTACTGGACCTCTACAATACGATTCGAGTTGAGAATATCTTCTCCGCAATATGGTTGACAACCTATGTGGTTCCTATCCCAAAACCGGGAAAGGACCCACATTTCGCAGATAATCAGAGACTTATCTCCCTTACCTGCAAGCTGCTCGAAAAAAAAGGTTTTTGGTTGCTTCATTCCAGTGTTGGAGGGTTTGCATGCCTTAACAGACTTTCGGTTCGGCTTCCGACGTTTCCGCTCTATGGAAGATCCTCTGCTTCGCCTCGATCATGACGCTCATGAGTCCTTCTCTAGCCATAATCGTGCTGGGGGTGCCCTTTGATTTGGAGAACCACGTGGAGGGCAGGTATCCTATCCTTAAATAGCACTTTCCTGGTCTCCAAGGCCAACTGTCGTGTTTCATTGCCTGACTGCTCACTGAACAACCAATTAGAATTTGCTGCTCTGCCGTTTTATCCAGACACTGAGATGGACCAGGGGATCCCCCAGGGTAGCTTTCTCAATGTCTTGCTTTTTTCAATAGCTTTTAATTAATGACATTTTCGACCCCGTCAAATGCTCTCTGTTTGTGGATGACTTAACTCTTTACATCTCCGGTGACCAGATTACATATCTTGAGCTCAACTCCAGTTGGCAATAAATAAAATCGCTGCTTAGGGTGATTCACATGGCTTTCGTTTCTCTCCATTCAAGGCCAGGGCAATGCTGTTCCGGTGGAGGGCTGGGAGGGCCCGAGCTCTTTTTATGGAACACCCATTCTGGTGGTATTTCAAACCAAATTTCTCGATCTCTTTTTGACGAACGACTTTCCTATGAACCACATATCACACACCTGAAGACATGTTACAAAGTGCTTGACAATCTGAGTCATCTCGTTAAAGTCATCGGGGGGCTGATCGCCAGTAACTTTTGAGCTTAGTCTTGTCCAAACTGGACTTCTGGAGTATGGTGTATGGACAGTCTTCAACTACTTTACTTCGCACGTTCGACTCAGTTCAAAATACTAACTTTCGACTCGCAACTGATGCATTCCGTTACTCCACTAAGGATAGCTAAGAGGTGGAAGCCAACGTGATGCCTCTCTCTCTCTCTCTCTCTCTCTCTCTCTCTCTCTCTCTCTCTCTCTCTCTCTCTCTCTTCGTTCCTCCGACACGAAATTCTTACCACCGCAGCCCTATTGCCGATTTTGAAGAGGGCACCCAAACAGCTTCATTACTGGTCTCTTGCAGAGACCGTGTATAGCTGTCTCTCCAAATTGAATATACCTCTGCAGAGTATATTCTCATATGAGCCTAACCATTTCCCATGACTATTTACTTCTCCCCCAATATGTTTAGCTGTCGTCATTGACCAAATACCATTATCACCTATCAGCAATTCGGTCGTCAACTTTGTCCCACTTGGAGGTTCATAAAGATTCCATACCGATTTTTACTGACGGTTCAAAAATGGTGGTGTTGGGGTCTCGGCTGTTTTCCCGGACCACTTCATTCGCGGCGGAGCTCCTTGCGATTCTTTATCCAAAGAACCATCTGGCCCTATTCAAAAGTTTCCCCAAATTCTCCACGCTAGAAAGAAAACTTATGTTGTGCTGGAGCGAATCCCATGTTGAGGTTGCTTGCAACGAACAAGCTGACAGAGCAGCTAAATTGGCTACAACCAATCAAAATAACGCCTCCAGTTATCTTCCGATCATATTACGACTAGGTTTCCTTCCCTCTTCAGACCTTCCCCTCCAGTCTCTACCAGAGGCTTCAGAGAACGATGGCAGGAATGTTGAAGTTCCTACCATCGCGGAATCTAATTGCAGGGGTCAAGCCACTTTTAAGTAATTGGCCCTCTGCTATCCGACTCAACTGCCTTCAACAAACAACCTTGGGTGGTCTTCGCATTGGCCACATCTCTCGCGCATGAACACTATGTCCGTTACTCCTCCTCCCCTCCCCTCCCCTGCTAGTTTTACCACAATCATATTCCTCAGTCCATTCACCATGTCTTTGTTGACTGTCCTAATTTAGGCGCCGTCAGTCGTCATTTCTTTACGGCACTCGAACCAGCATTTCTTAACCACAGGATGGCCCACATTCTTGCTGAATCACTTACTTTACGAATTGGGAATTCTTTATCAGATTTGATTGTCCATATCTCCAATAATTTGCTAATCTACCCCATTTTGGTATAGGTGCAGTCCCCAATGTCTGGCAGCTTCTTTGCTGGCAGTACATCCACTCAAATAATATTATATATATATAATATATATTATAATATTATGATATATATAGTATATATATATTATATAATATATATATATATATATATATAATATATATATAAATATATATATATATAATAATATATATAATATATATATATATATTATATATATATATATATATATATATATATATATATATATATATATATATATATATATATATATTTTGTATATATATCTATATATATATATATATATATATATATATATATATCCTCTCAAATATATATATATATATATAATATATGATATATATAGTATATATTACTGCAATCCCTCACTGTCAACTCCTTACTTTAAAAATAGCTTATTTTTTTATTGAATCACAATATAGTATATTTTTTTAAATGTTTTTTCTACCTCAAACTTTTTTTTCAACTAATTTTTTCAGTTTTTTGCTTAGTTTAAATTTTTTATTTTCGATTTTTATTAATTCGCATAACATTTCATCCCCTTCAAAACAGATGCATTTTGATCCGCCGAGGCTGCTTGATTATGGGCTCTATGTATTTGTTAAGAACGGTCACCATTACTGTTACAAGGCTGCCTACACCATCCTCTGAGATTGTTTGTTTACCAAAGGTACTTTCTATTCTTTGGTAGCTGTCGCTTACTATATATATATATATATATATATATATATATATATATATATATATATATATATATATATATATATATATAGCCCCATACTGGGCTGTGATATATATATATATATATATATATATATATATATATATATATATATATATATATATATATATATATATATATATATATATATATATATATATTAGGGATGCACCGGATCTCCGGCTCCGGCTTGGCCGGAGTTCCGGCCTTTTTAAAGATCTCCGGCTCCGGCCGGAGACCACTAGTCTCCGGCTTTCTCCGGCCGGAGACCTATATTTTTAAAAGGTAGTTTTGAAAATAAAGTTATAATTCATTGAAAGTAATAATAAGACATTTAATGAATTAAATTTATTAATTTATCTATACAAAAAGTATAAAAAAAATTATTTTAGTATTTTTTTTTGTTGTAGTGATAATATTAAGTCAAACTAATAACTAATATTATAACTATAATAATATATAATAATATCAATAGACCTATATGACACCATTTACTAAATTGACTAATTATTTTGATAAACAACTTAAAAAGGTTTGATATCCAAAATGACAACCCCTAACAAAAAATACACTTTTGATAAATCTAGCTTTAAAAATACAATACAGAAATAGGTAAATGAATTGGTAAAAGAACTTTTAAACTACATGCCATCATATCTGACCAAAAGACTAAAAAATTATGATATATATCCTTAATCTTTAAATTATTAAAGAGTTTTTAAGTTTTAACAAACTAACATTTGAAACTATATATATATATATATATATATATATATATATATATATATATATATATATATATATATATATATATATATATATATATATATATATATATATTTATATTATATATATATATATATATATATATATATATATATATATATATATATATATATATATATATATATATATATATATATATATATATATATATATATATATATATATATATATATATTATATATATATATATATATATATTATATATATTTTTATCTATATACATATATATAGTTTTTTAATTTTAACAAACTAACATTTGAAACTAAATATATATATATATATATATATAGTGCATGTACCAGCTGTTATCGATACTTTATAGAGTATCACAATAGAATTTTTTGAGAAAATTAAATTATATTGTTAAGCGCAAAGTCAGTGAAAGGAAAGTTAACTAGCTTATGCATTGCTATTTAGGTAACCATTCTCTAATATTTAAAATCAAATGCTCTTAAATTATGATGAAGAAACAGGAGCTGATCAGCTAGTGTTGGAGAAAGGCGATTCCTTTTACTTGTAGAAATATTTCCTGCTTGGCTAAACATTCTCACGCTAAATACACTTGAAGGTGGAGCAGAGAGATATTTCCTAGCTAATTCAGGTAAGATGCAATCAGGATAAAGAGCTTTTCTTTCTTTCCACCATAACAGTGGATCAGCATCCGATTTTCGTTCCATAAGTGGTGCTGCAAAATATTTATCCACAATAGTTTGAATAGTATTTTCTAATTCATGTTGTTTTCTCTCATTGCTGCTTCTACGTTTGCATTTTAATTTTTTTCTCCTTTGATCAGTTCCACTTGGTTTGATTGTATCTGAATATTCTTCATTTTCTTCTAACGGTTTTTCTTGTAGCATGTCATCAAAGCATTTCCAGAAAATTGAATGTGTTTCCTTCTCAATATGTGTTGTTTCATTTTGATTTGTTGAAATATGTGAGAATTATAATTTTGACATTATTGATTTGACAGAATTTACCAGCTTCTCGGAGCTTAATTGTAGTTGATTCACTTCATCTAAGACAGATCCACTTGACCATTAAACTAAGATTATTTATATTAGGATTAGAACAGCACATAAAGTTCTAATAGTATAAAATCTATAATAATAAAACTTTCGGTTTTCACACGCATCCACCCAAGTTTTACTATTATTTGCCTTATTACTGCGGTGTTGCAGCTGATAATCACATTATACATCATTCTTTACAACTTCAAAGGAATAATAAAATAATTCACCATATCCATATTACTTCAGTGATTCAGATTTAAGATATCTTGAGATTTCAATGAGAATATATAATAATTGAGCATTTTTACTGATTTATCCTCATGGTGGTGACTGAACCATCTGTCTACTTGACTGATAATATGGTTGGCATTAGATTTTTGAATTCCGTTAATTTAGTTGTAGCAATTGGTGATCAACTAAAATGACCTACAATTTTCCTACATAAAGTAATTAAATATTTAATTGATTTTTGAGAAGATCAATTAAAGATTACTAGCTGTAAGGAATGAATAAAACATGTCTCATTTATAACACCTGTCGCTCTCATACCTTTTGTAATGTTTGGTGCGTTATCTTAGGACAACATGAATATTTTCTTTTTTTAAATCCCAGCTCTTAAGTGTTTCCTCACTTTTTAGACATATTTTCTGCTGAATGAGAAACACTAAAACTACTGATTTGTAATGTTC
>JABUQX010081105.1:0-12500 GCA_015478945.1 Trachelipus rathkii | reverse complement strand
TACTTCTACGTTAGGGTCAGATACGAATACTAATTACTTATTTTAAAAAAAAATTCCTGATATATATTTCAGGAACTATTCTGTGTGTGAAACTAAATTAATCTACTAAAATAAAGAAGAAATAAAATAAGAAAAACAAGAAATTTTACCAGAGAACTCAAAAACGCACTGCTTTTTTTCCACATGCAATATACACCATATTTGAAAATAGAATGATTCGGCAAGCGAAGCGCCCGGCTAAACGAGCTGGAGAGTGGGAGAAGGGGGAGAAGAAAGGGGGGATTGATAGCGTAAGCTTCTAGTGTGGATATCTGGAGAAAAAGTCGGTAGTTTATTTATTATATTACTTGTTTTTAAAACACTTTAGAGTTTCAAAGAATAAGAGATTATATAAAGGGGATATATTGAGAAGTATTCAAAGTATGAATTGAATTAAAATCAACTTGAAATCGCGAACTAGCATAAATGCTGATTGGCAACCTTGAGGGAGATTCTAAGGAGTTGGTCCTATCCAGGGAGGTCACGCCATCGACTCAGTAGAGGCTGCGCATCGAAAAAGAAAAAGAAAAAAATATATAAACAAAGCAAAGGAAATGTGATGAAATTTTCGACCGGCCGAAAAGTGAGGAAATAGATCAAAAAGAAAAAAAAATACCCTTTTTACTTTCTTGTTGAGTTTTAACAGAATTGCTCTGTTAAATAGATATGATAAAATTCTCTGATATGACGTAACAAAAATCTCACCTGAAGATAATTCTTGAAGAGTCCTCGTTGATGTATGTGTCTTGCAAATATTTTAAATTATTATATGATTTAATTTCGCACCATAATAAATAATTTTAATGTTTGATGTAATTTATACAAAAACCATATTAAAGGTGAATCCCTCTTTAATACGAGCTGAACGTTAAAAAGCAAGTTTACTCCTTCTATAATACAAAATAAAAAGTTTATTATGGTATTAAAGTCAATAAATAAACCACAACGTCACGACTATTCTTAAAATTAATATTAACGTTCTCTTCCTAGAAAAAACAAAACATATTAACCTAAACTAATATTCACACTTCAAATTAAATTAATTTTATAATAAGACAAGGAAATCCTTCTGGGCATACGATGTCACTCAGAAATCCTTCTTGGGATATGGCCTCACAAACTCTACTTTTAATAATAAACTACATTGCAAAGTTTACTAGATTTAATCAATCAATAATATATAATATATAATTATATATATATATATATATATATATAATATATAATATATATATATATATATATATATATATATATATATATATATATATATATATATATATATATATATATATATTATATATATATATATATATATATATATAGTATAGTGTCGAACTTGCTAGATTTGTGCTTCTTTTAAGAGCAAGCCCCCTATATAAGATGATGGTTGTAATTTAAAAATCCATTTTTTGAATGAGATATTTATTCAACATAAGTAATATTCAATGAAATAGAGATTGACAAAATCCTTCGGTGACATACTCTATCGGAGCGAGTCGCACGCCTTCGGCATATTTTACCTCTCTTGCCCCAAGAAGCTGCCGTTTTTAAGTTTGAAGGGAATTCATTGGAGAGAGTATTTACTTGAGTATTAATTTAATCTGACTGAAGAGTATCTCAACAGGACGGTTTATATATTATTTCATTTCACTTATGCTAAAAATTTTGCTCGCGCAAATCTTAGCATAAGTACGAACAAAAATTAAAATTTTTAAAAAAGTTATAATGAAGCTCATATATATATATATATAGTATATATATATATATAATATATATAATATTATATATATATATATATATATATATATAGTATATATATATATTATATATATATATATATATATATATATATATATATATTATATATATATATATATTATTTATTTATATAATTTATATATATATATATATATATATATATATGCATGGTTCAACATTTTCTGGGGAAAGTCAGGGAAGTCAGGAAATCAGGAAAAAAATTTGGTCAGGGAAAGTCAGGGAACTCAAATTCGTAAGTGAAATTCCAAAAAAGTCAGGAAAATTTTAAGATTTCAAAACATATGAAGAATGATCCATGGGCCTAGTTTCCTCTTTTTGATATATAGTGGTTCCCTTAATTCAGTGGTTTTCAAACTGTGTGCCGCGGCACCCTGGGGTGCCGCGAGTTATATTTGCGAGTGCCGCGCCTAACGAAATGTCTTCTCAGTTCATGGAAATTATTCCTCAGAAAAAATTAATGATTTATCAAATCTAGTGTATTTTTTTTTTTTCTTCTTAGCCTTAGACTCTTAGAGAACAAAATATATATAATATATATATATATATATATAATATATATATATATATATATATATATATTATATTATGATATATATATATATATATATATATATATATATATATAGATTATATAATATATATATATATATATTATATAATATATATATGGGGTGCGCCGAATAATTCTTGGCTGAGCGATGGGTGCCCTTGAACCTTAAAAAAGTTTGAAAACACTGCCTTACTGTATATGTTGGAATAAGAGATGTATTTGATAAGTGTATGAAAAGGTGGGGTGAAGAAGGACATTCAATAAATTTCCTTCTTCCCGGATTCTATTTATAGTTCACTATTACCTACTATTCTTCCTATTCTGTTCGTAGAGGTTGTTCCAAGTTCCCTTTCGATTGAAGGTGATTGTTATATGGATGTGTTTTAGACTGTATGATTATGACTTAATCTGTTTTATCTTTTCTTTTTAGTGATTTATTAACTTTTTGAGTATTTTTTTTTAAGGTTTACTAAGGGATTTTTGTTTCAGTTGAAATGGATATTTATTGATTTTATTATAAAATGACTATCAAACCAAAAAAACTTAACTTTAACGATCAGTGGTTGGACGTCAAACTGAACCCACAGTTATCAGGTGGATGTAAAGACCTGAGTAGTATGCTTAAAAAGAACTTTGATTTATCTAACATGGGACGCCAAGCCAAGTTTCACAATCAAGAGGGGAAACTCATTTGATTTTAATCAAAACTCAGCAGGACCAACCATCATTGAAAAACTTTTTCGTTTTACGTGTTCTAATAATACAAATATTAGTGAAAGTGTGTGGACTGAAAATAATGCTATTCCATCAACTTCTAATCATACTAAACCGATTGTAAATGACCCTGAGTGTTCTATTAATAAACCAACCAAAACCAGTTTATCAATCAGTTCATCTTTTTGCATTAAAGATGATGTTTCAAGATCTGAAATACTATGGGCATTAAATGTGCGTGATGATAAAAGTCTTTAAACTCGTTGTGCAGTATAGGGGAAACATTTAAATTAATGTTGCAGATAGTGTGTAGCTTCAAAATTTTAAAATGGGGCCGATGAAATGTAAATATGTGATAACCATGGACTTGCTCCCTATTTTTTCTAGAAAGCCAAAAGCACAATACACTGTACTTTGCCAGTGAAGCTCATTCTACCCTTGAATTAAAATTCAAAATATTTTTGGATGGTGATGGTCTTTCTAAGAGATTTGATTAGTTTTTCTTCTATAGTACCTGGGAATCATGTTATGTTGAATTGTGGCAAATTATTAAAATTAGGACTGATATTTCGCATGAAAATGCGACATGGCAAGGAGGGTTTTCTATAATTAAGGCCAATTATTAGTGGAAAATCTGAAAGAACATAGTCTGCGTTTCTTCAAACAACCAGGCACAATGCCTATTTAAGATCTCATGAAAGTATTCATAAAGTTCCTGTCACTCAAAAAATGTTGACAAATGTAAGAGCTGCCCATAGGAGATATGAAGAACATCTCAGAGTCAAAACAGAACCAAAAAGAAGAGAGAATAAAAAGGTTGAAAAAAGAAAATTATCCATACATATCAATAAACTTGAAGGGCAGAGAAAGATGTTAAAACTGAAAGCTTTGACAGAAGAAGACGCTATAAAATCAAAAATTCAGATGCTTGAGAAGAAAAATTAACTTAAATCTCCCCATTTAGAACTTTGTGATCACAGTGGACGTTATTCACCTAGGCTATTAATGTAAGCTTTTAAATTTATTTTCTTTTTGTTATAAATAAAACTGTTTACTTTTGGAAAAAATAAAAAAGGAGTGCGTTGGATGGCTATGGGGAAGGTATAGGCTGATTACTAAAAAAAAAAAAATATTTTTTTTAAATTCATCCATGATGATGAACATTTCTAAATAAATGTTCAATAATTTAATGTATGAACTGAGTTAAATAGGCTGCAATAATGATTAATAGATATTTTATACGCCAAAAATAACGAACACGCTTGTCAGGGAAAATTTGCGGATTTGGCAAGGGAAAGTCGGGGAATTCAAATTCAAAATTTCAGTGTGAACCCTGTATATATATATATATATATATATATATATATATATATATATATATATATATATATATTATAATATATATATATATATATATATATATATATATAATATATATATATATAATATATAATTATATATATATATATATATATATATATATATATATATATATAATATATATATATATATTATATATATATATATATATACTTATAGTATAGTATATATATATACTTATATATATTATATATATATATATATATAGTATATATATATTATATAATATATATATATATTATACTATATATATATAATATATATATTATAAGTATGTGATATATATATATATATATATATCATATAATATATATATATATATATATATATACTATATTATATATATATATATATATACTATATATATATATATCAAAATAAAAACTATCCTTCTTTAACTGCTTCTATCCCCTGTTAAGAGTAACACGGGGGGACCAACAGGAATCGAACTTTAAGGCCGGCTATCCCAAACCAGGCGCAACCAACATGTTCGCAGTCGAGTTTTAATTCTGCCCCCAGAGTAGATAAAACTTCAACGCTTACGCGAGGATTTTGAACAGCGTCCTCTCGTTATGAGAGTCGGCGACTCAGCCTCTGCGCCACGTTTCTTTATATATATTATATATATATATAACTTAATATATATAATAATATATATATAATATATATATATATATATATATATATATTATATATATATATATATATATATATATAACTCAGCTCCTCATATATATATAATATAATATTATATAGTATAATATATATATATATATATATATATATTTATATATTTATATTATATATTAGTATTAATAAAAATCCTATGGGAGTGTTATCTGAAGCTTGCAAAGTCCTTAGTAGAGGAGGTTTGAAATTCATGGAGTTCAACCGTATCACCGTCGTGGGGCCGCAATTAACATGTTCAGATGGGTTCCACACAATTTGCTTTAAACACTTTCAGTTTTCTTCCTCATTGAATATGTAGGTTTGTAATACTAATTAATTACTTGCTTTGGGAAGTCACTTTTTATCGCCACTTTATTTTCTCACCGATTTTCTCACAGCTTTTTTTCTTTTTTATTTATGTTTGTTTGTTCTAGTTACCTTATTTATTTCTCTTCTCTTTAATTTTGAATTATTTAAAATTTATTATACTAATATATATATATATTATATATAATATAATATGCTTATATATATATATAATATAATATATATATATATATATATATATATATTATATATATATTATATATATATACCTATATATATATCATATTATATATATATATCATATATATACTATATATAATATATAGATATATATAGATATATTATTATATTATATATATATATATATATATTTATATATATATATATATATATATATATATATATATATAATACTATATATATATATATATATATATATTTACTAACATATATTACCTATATACTTCATATATATATATATAATATATAATATATATCTTATATATATATATATAATATATATATATACTCATAGATCATGTATATATATACTAGTATATAGTATATCTATATAATATTCAGGATGGGGCAGTCGAGCAAAAAATTAACTCGCACTCCGACTGCTCGGACTCCAGCAGTCGATTTTACAAACCGAGCGACTCCACTCCCGACTCCCAGATCGATTTTAAGAATACAACGACTCCCGACTCTCGACTCCGACTCCCGCGACTCCCCAATGGAAAATGCACGTTGAAATTTTGTCCCAAAATGATGAACTTTTATTTTCAAGTTAACAGTGATTTATCTAAGTGCCCCAAATGTACCATATTTTGTCTAGTGCTAAATTATATTTCTAATATAATAATAATATACATTTACACTTTTTATAAAAACTGCAGTCTCATATAATAACTTGAAGTCCTATGTATGCAAACTTAAACTTCTCTGACAAAAAAAAATTTCAACCAATATTAGAATTTCTTTCTCTATCATACTCACATCATCGTCAATCATCATCTATCAATACATAATGGATTAATAATAATACATATCATAATCATTATTATTATTATTGATTATTAGTATATTATTATTATTATTATTATTATCTTATTTATTATTTCTATTATTATTTTTATTAATATTGTTATTATCTATTATATTATTATTATTTTCTTTATTAATATTCGTTATTATTATTACTATTATTCCACCTTAATAATAATAATAATAAGAATAATAATAATAATAATCAATAATAATAATAATAATAATAATAATAATAATAATAATAATAATAATAATAAAAAATAATATAATATAATAATAATAATAATAATAATAATTAATAAGAATAATGAATAATAATAATAATAATAATAATAATAATAGATAATAATAAATATAAAATAAGAATAAACAATAATAAGTAATAATAATAATAAATAATAATAATAATAATAATAATAATAATTATAATATAATAATAATAATAATAATAATAATAATAATACCTAATAATAATATAATAATTATAATAATACAACTAATAATAACAATAATAATTACAATCAATAATAATAATGAATAATAATAATAATATAATAATAATAATAATATATTATTATTATATTATTATTATTATTGATATTATTCTTATTCTTATTATTATAGTTATTATTATTATTATTATTATTATTATTATTCAGTTATTATTAATTATTATTATTATTATATTATATTATTATTATTTAATTATTAAAAATTCGATGCATGCGATGCTATTCGGCTGAGCGCTTGATATTATACGTATATAGGATATAATCATCATAATAATTATATATATATACCTATATATATATATATATATATTACTATAAACGATATATATATATATAGATATATATATATATAGTATATAGTTATATATATGATATATATATATATATATATATGGTTCAGCCTCTTAGAAGAGCCACAATCCATATCTCAAAACTACAACAGCTACCAGAAAAAGGAATACATTGCTGGAATGCGCTGTCCAAATTTTATAGTGCCGGACAAATGTAAAAAAAAAAAAAAAAATCTCAAAACTACAATATCTACAGCCGAAAAGGAATACAGTTTTTGGAATCCTTTGGTAAAATTTTGGATAGAGAAAATGTAAAAAAAAATAAAAAAGATAAAAAAAATTATTGTTAATAAATTATAGTAATATGATTAGAAGGGGCCTATTAGAGGACCTTTATTACAAAGTGACGTTACTCGTTAAAAATAATAGACTTCTATTAAATTTGCTTTTTTTTAAATAAAAGAAACCCAAGGGTATATACCGCACGATGCAGGAGTCGGGTCTCTCGCCCTCCGGGGTAACTACGGTAGGACTAATCTCCCCCCCTTCGGGGAGGGTCTCGGACACCCCGCTTCTGGTATTTGGGTGTCGCGGGGTTCCTCCGCCCCTCCCTACGGGGTATGGAAAACGTCCCCCTCGTCCCGGCGGCCGAGCCCCTAATTTTTTTTTTTTTTTTTTTAATTTCTTAAATTTATTTTTTTTTTTAATTTTACTGTAATGAAGCTTTACACCCTGATTCCAAATATGTAATTGGATTTTCTGTAAGTGTTGTACTTTCCCGTATATTTCATTATGAAAAAAAAAAGTAATTTTTTTGATTTTTTTTTTGTTTTTTACATTCTGTAATAAGTTTTAACCTGAATCTTCAAATTATCTCGTAATTGCGTTTTTCTGATAAGTTCGCTCTTTTCGAGATATTCCAGTTTTTAAATTTTACTTATAACAATGTGATTATTTAAATAATTATTTTAAAAATTTCGACACTTTTGAATCCATGTCCAACTCACCCCTGAAATTCTCATTGTTAGTATCATGTTATCACTTAGGCAATATGTTAATAAAAAACAACCAAAAAAACAAACTCAAAACACTGACGAGTCTTAAAAACATAAACAGGGCCATAATAAGCTACACCAGGTATACCTATACTATAATATTATATATAATTATATTATTATATAATATATATATACTATATACTATATATCACTAATATATATTATATATATCATATATATATATATATAAGTACATCATATATATATATATATAATAATATATATACTTTATTATATATATCTATGTTCTTCCAACCTATAGCTTTATAACTATATACCTCTTTAACATCATCTCACGAACAGTAAAATATCAAATTGTAATTACGTATAGTGTCTATCTAAAACGAAGCTTTCCAATACGATTGATTAGTATATTTGGTAAAGCTAGAACTCTTTACGGAGACAAAGCTCCTAATCGTATGTGTATTAATAGGCTCATGTACGATGGTAAAATGTACTGACATTCTATTTGTGTATAACATCAACATAAACTGTTTTTATTATTTTGTTTGTATTATTTAAAATCTTAAGGCCAATAAGAGTCTTTTCTCCTACCGGCAAAAATCCTGGTATCGGACGGAATACGCAGAGTTACGTGCAGGCCTCCGACATCAGAAGCCGTTACTCAAAGTGTCTCTGAGGGCATCTCGCGCCGAGCTCACACAAATTTGATTATTGTTTGTTTAATAAAATATTACATAGCGTGTTAGATATATTATTTAATTGTTCTCTATTAAAAGACCAAACATGCTTCTTGTTAGAGTGTTCATTGATTTACGCATAAGTTGCTTCACCGTGAAATAATAAGATATTAATATGAGAAAGAACTCGATGAAGATCGAGTAAGGAACATGGCAGTATATTATTGCCCCACCTGGCAACTGTTCTCCCCACAAAATGAAATGTATATAATATTGGGATTTGAGTATTCACGAAAATATATTTAAAGGGTCTGTGGCCCACTCCTGATTAGAATACCTAATAAACACTCGTATTCTGTTACCAGCGGTTAAAGAACCATATTAAAAAGAATATTTAAAAAGAGCAAGATAAACATCCAAAAATCTATTTAATACACCTTCCATCTTATTAATTTATCGTACCCCGAGGTATGAGTGATTTTAATTCTATGTATAAATTGATAATGATCTCACTTATCTCGCTCTCACTGGGACATATATATTAATAATAGTTATATATATATATATATACTATAAATATATATATATCTATATACTATAGTATATATATATATATATTATACTACTATACTTATATATTATATATTCATATATATATATATATATATATATATACATATATACCTATATATACTATATATATATATACTTATATATATATATAACCTATTATTATCTATTTATATATAATATATATATATATATATATATATATATATATATATAGTATATATATATATATATATATAATGTATGCTATGTGGGTGCTGTTGTGGTGTGTGAAAGCAAGTTAAAAACCACAAATATCCAATCCATATCTCAAAAAACTACAACAGCTAGGAAAAGAAATACATTGCTGGAATGCTGGTCCAATTTTACTTGCGTAAAAAAAAAAAATAAATAATTATATCCAAAAACAACTACAATAGCTTACAGCGAAAACTGAATTACATAATTTGGAATCGCTGGTACAATTTTAGATTAGTGATAAAATGTAAAAAAAAAATAAAACAAATAAAAAAAAATATTATTCAATAATTATTAGTAATGATGATTAGAGAGCCTATTTAGAGACCTTTTATTGGTTACTCGTTAAAATAAATAGACTTTCTATTAAATTTTGCTTTTTTTTTTAACTAAAGAATTACCCCAAGGGGTGTATACACGCACCGATGGCAGCGAGGTCGGGGTCCTTCTCGGCTCTTCCGGGAAACCTACGGGGGGGCTAATTTCCCCCCCTTCGGTGAGGGTCTCCGGAACCTCCCGTCTGGTATGTTGGGTACATCGTGTCGCGTGGGTTCCCGCCCCTCCCCACGGGTATGGAAAAAACCGTCCCCCACCTGTGTTCCCCCGGTGCGGCTCGAGCCCCTTACGATTGCCGTGTTAATACCTTTACGCAAATAATATACTACATATTATATACTATGTCCCCTGCTCGTAAAAAAAAACAATAATATTATTTTATTTTATTTTTTTTTTCTTTTTACATTTTCCTAACTCAAATTTTACAAGGATTCCAAAAATGTAGCTGTAGCTATTGTAGTTTTTGAGATATGTTTTTTTTTTTTACAGTGTTCACCACCACTCACTACCAGGGATTCAAAAACAATGTATTCCTTTTCCTTGTAGCTATTTGTAGTTTTTGCAGAATATGATTTGAAATTAAGTGAGGGATTAACTATATATATATATATATCATATATATATATACTATATATATATATATAAATTATATATATATATAGCTATATATATTATATATTATATATATATATATATATATATATATACTATATATTATATATATATATATATATATATTATATAACTATATATATCAGAGGCGACTTTTGCACTCGTTGCCACTCGTTGCTCAGCACGAGGTTGACAGTTTAAACTGATCTATTTTTCAAATTTACATAATTTGCGATATTATTCTCTTATTTTTTTTGCCGGAAAAGTTGTCAAATATAATTGAAATTACTTACATAAAAATATAATAAGATTATGCAAACATTAAAAGAAAAGGAAAGAATAGCCGCTATTTAAATACGCTTTTAACATTAAAATAAGACTAATCCGTGCCCAAAGCAAATGGCGGATCATATCTGTGAATTTTTAGAGTATAAAATTATTTATAAAATACTAGTGTATCTATAAATGGATATGTTAAATACGTATACATAATTAAATAATATTCATAACGAAAAAAATATTTAATAAACATAAAATAATAAAAATATTACTAAAATACTTTAGAATTGATAAGAAAAAAAAAAAAAATAAGCAGTACCTTGAAATATTTAATTAGAAAACTGTTTAGCCAAAATAATAACAAAATTATTTAATAGCACCACTCAAATATTTAATTTTAAATATATATACTATACTATATATATATATATATATATATATATATATATATATATATATTATATACATATATATATATAATATATTATACATATATATATATATAGCTATATATGTATATATAGTACAAAGTATATATATATAATATACTATATATATATATATATATATATAGTTATATATAATATATATATATGATATTTATATATTATATATTATCTATATATATACTTATATATATATATATATATATATATATATATATATATATGGCCACCTCTAGAAGAGCCCACAATCCATAGCTCGAAAACCTACTAATAGCTACAGGAAAAGGTAAATTACATTGTTGGAATCTGGGTAAATTTTCAGTGGCGAATACTGGAAAAAAATAATAAAAAAAAACAAAAAACATAACTCGCAACAAACTACAATAGGCTACACAGCCGAAAGGAATACATTTTTTGGAATCCTTGTAAAATCTTAGTTAGAAAATGTAAATAAAAAAAAAATAAAACAAAAATTGGCTACTTTTTTGTGGGGGGAGGCTGGCAGACATAGTGTGTTATCACCTAATATATACTATATCTACTATATACTATATATATAGTATATAAACCCTATAGAGTATATTATATACTATATATTATATATAGTATCATATAGTATATATAATATTATTTATTGTAAAGGTATTCACACGGCCAATAGTAGGGCTCGAAGCCGACGGCAGGGAACACATGGGGGACCGTTTCCATATCCCCGTAGGGGAGGGCGGAGGAAGCCCCCTCGACACCAATACCAAAGAGCGGGATGGTTCCGGGCAGACCCCTCCCCAGAGAGGGGCGGAATTAGCGTCCTACCCCGTAGTTCCCCGAAGCCGAGAGAACCGACTTCTGCCAATCGGTGCGAAGATATACCTTAGGTATTCTTAAGGTTAAAAAAAATTAATTAGAAGTCTATTTATCGAAAAGAGTACCATAAAAGTCTCTAAATAGGCGGTCTAATGATATTGCTATAATTTATTTAACAATGAATTCTCTTTTTATTCTCTCTGT
>JABUQX010081104.1:2500-44664 GCA_015478945.1 Trachelipus rathkii | reverse complement strand
TTTTATTATCATTATTGCCGAACAGAGTACTTAGAGGGTGAGATGCTGCTTATCCATCAATCATCTTCCTACAAGAAGTAAGATCAGCTTTCCCTAATGGAAATAGGAGTTCCTTGGGCATACAAATTTGTCTATCCATGGTATGGTCTAATCTTATTTAATAACCATCTAATTGCAGCTAAATTGAATCATTAAGGACCAACTTCACATCCTATGATATATTATTCTGCATCTATTAATAAGCAGTGCTCCTTTATCCTTCTTGTTAACCTGATTATCTTGTCTCTTTACTCCAGCTTGTTCATACACATATTCATTTAATCCAAGAATCTACCATCAACCCTTTATTGTAGGCATCTTTGGATTCCATTGCCCTGGCCCTTAAGGATGACCACATGGTCTTCCAATTTGAACTACAACTGAGTCTTAACCAGATTTTCTCTTGACCCAAATACATCCCTATCATATTGAAATGGGAAAATATTCTTCTATTATTAAGATTCATATCCATAGTAACCTCTTTGAGATATGTTGTCACTATTACACAAACCATATGTGATCGCAATTAATCTATCACCTTGTTCAGAAAATTGTAGAGACCTCGACATTCGGACAATGAGGCAAAAATTTCAACAAAAGAAATAAATAAATATATGGCGGACCCGCCCTACTCCAGTCAATTGATTGGCTATAATGAGATAAAGCTATCCTATGTTAAATTCCTACTACAATAAAAAAGGCCTTTGAAAAAACTTACTGTAATTCTTTCTACACCAAAACACAGCATGGAATCTTGCTCAAGAAAAATTTGGTAATATTTCCCCACAGAACTTTCCATTAACAGGCATGTCGTCCTCTGACAATTCCAGAAGGCAAGTGTTATCCACCTTCTTCAGAAAAAACTGTCCATTCCTACCCACTGCAGATAGGACCCATACACAACATTTATAAGACAATTTCGGAGATCCAGTCTAGGTAAGCCTTTCTCAGGAGATTAGTAGCAATCTGATCCCGAAAAATAATTTAATGGCTGGTTGTATTTTATAACAAATATTCTTGACTCACCCTACTGATTGTTTTGACATTTTTACACCTTTATGCTGCTTTAATAAAAGTTGGCAGCTGAGATTATCCTCAAACTTGGAAGAATCTTCATTCTCTCTATTCTAAACCTCCCAAAAAAAAAAAAAAAAAAAAAAAAAAAAAAAAAAAAAAAAAAAAAAAAAGAGCATCACATAGGATATTGAGCTATTCACTTGTTGCCATGTATCGGAAAAGTTTTGGGGGAAACATCAATACAACTTCATGTGTGATTGAGACCGATCATCAGTTCTGACACCCAATATGATTTTTCATGTAGCACACAGACTTCTATTACATCGACTAGCTACCATCAGCTACCATGAAAGAAATATGCCTTTTCTCTTCCTGATTTCAATTCAGCTTTTGATTCCGCTTCTCACATTGGGATCTTGTACAAAGCTGCAAGGATAAAATCAGGAAACCCCATTATTATGATACAAAACTTCCTCATGAGAGGTATTGCTGTACTGTCCAAGATCACAATCTGCTTTGTTTCCCAGACCCGATGGTACTGCAGGGTCAGTCCTCAACCTGACTTTTCTCTGTTTTATGTCCGGATTTCCATTACGGACCAAGCCCATACAAGTTCTTATCGATGAGTGCGCTTTGTAATGCCTTGGATATGTTGATGCCCATTTGCATGAAGAGAGTTCTTCTATACAGATTACATCTTCTGGGTGGTATCAATCTGTTATTTGGTTCTTTAAATAAGACTTTCGTATTTAAATACAGTCTTTATTAATTATGTATTTATATAATTTGAATTAAATTAAGGTTTCCAGTCACAACTTACAAAGCCTACCTTATAACTTTTATATATCTCTGCCCTAGGCTAAGCTAAATTTAGGCTTGTTTTAATTTTAATCTATTTTAAAGAGAAGTTTATTCTTTTTAGGCTTAGATATAAAACTTAGTTGTAAAATAATAGACAGTTATAACATATAATAATTTATATGTATCTAGTGTATAACTGTGGACTTGAGAAGTAGAATGTGGAGACTGCCCTGTTGTTTTGAATGCAGAAATGTTTAAGGGAAGGAGATTGCAAACTGATGAAGATTAGCGGATTGGAAGAAAAGATTAGTAGAGAAAGAGGAAGTTAGGAAAAAGTTGAGATGTCGATGAGGAGCGGACGGGACCTAGGGTAGACAGAATATGACACCTAGCAGAAATAGAGGGAAAAGTATAAAGTATTGATAATAGGTCGCAGATAATATAGATTTACGAATTAGAAATATATTTAAAAATGAGACCGAGATTACGATGGGGGAAAGGTCCGTTGATTATAGTTGGGGAAGATAATTTGAGTTCTAAGGGGAAACTGAAACATGGTTAATTGAACTCTATAACACATACTAGACAGACTTTCAAAAAGTAAAAAAAACATGAAGTATGTTATCCATACACATGCGTATATCTATAGATAGATAGAGAGATTATCTCTCAAGTAATCACATTAGATGTGATTGTGCATGTGGGTACAATGATATAGGACATAGAATCAAAGACATAATAAGCATATAGGAATTATTCAGAAATGAAACTATTTGAACGCTGTTTACCATGCTTGATATAAAATTAAAGTTATCAGATATGATAGGGCTTTATGAAATGAGAAGGGTTAGAAATTATTTTTCAGAAAATATAGTTTTTGGATTTTGGGAAAATTTCGGATAAAAGATCTTTTGACAGCAGATGGAGTCACTTAGTCGTAAATGTTACTTTTCAATACAGGGTGGAGACTTATTAGCAAAAAACTAGGTAAAGTGGGGTGGTGTGCTAAATCTAGATACAAATAATAGCAAATGAAACTATAAAAGTGGAATAAATAAAGCTATTGTTACAGTTCAAATAATGATGATATAATAAAAAATTAAGCATTTTCGACTATCAAATTTACACAAAGCTCATACCTAGAATAAAAGATGAGCTGATTAGTGATACC
This sequence comes from Trachelipus rathkii, assembly GCA_015478945.1. Taxonomy (NCBI): domain Eukaryota; kingdom Metazoa; phylum Arthropoda; class Malacostraca; order Isopoda; family Trachelipodidae; genus Trachelipus; species Trachelipus rathkii. Next base: position 41,636 of record JABUQX010081104.1, on the reverse strand, counting down.
ATAAATGAGAATCTAGACATTATTTGCATAACTGAGTCATGGGTTAAGAAGAAATGAGAACTCCTTTCAGAATAGAAATAAGACGATATTCACTATTATACCAGCTAGAGAAAAAGGTTGGGTTGCGCTTAGTTTAAAAGCAATACAATCTTAAAGGACTGACTTTAAAATGAAATCAATATTAATCGGTTGGTAGAACTACTATACAATAAATCATTAGAATAGGGCATTATAGACCTCCCTCCATATCAAGAATTAACTTGGAAATTGGGGTAAAGAAATAGATACAGCATGCCACAGAAAAAAAAAGTATATCATAATGGGGGTATTTTATTTTCCGCATCATTGGATCCTGCTCTAATATGACCATATAGTACTGCATCATAAATGTATACAGTATAACTTTGACCAATCTCCAAAACCCACCAAATATGATGCACTACTAAAACTTAAATAAACTAACGAGAAATATGTGGATAAGTTAGAGTTGAGGAGAATTTAGACTTATGACCATAATATAATTAGATTATATATATATATATCTGCCCAATTGCAATAATAAAAGGAAAAGATCTTAGATTCCAAAATGGTGATTTCAATTTCGAGACATGCTTAGTAAACTAACTGATAAACAGTAAAGACCAAAACGTTTATCATTGAAATTTAAGCAAATTAAGAATATTCAGTCAGAGTTTTTAAAGATAAAACCCATAGTGGCAAAGGAGAAAACCTGTTTGTGCGAATAAGAGATGAGAGAAAATATGAAAAACGTAATGGTTAAAATATCAAATGTATAATAGAAAGATGATTAAAAATATAGAAAAAAAGAAATGAACTTAACCCAATCAATAAGAAGGCAAAGAGAGAGACTAGTTATTAATTTACAAGAATAGTAATAAGAATCTGAAGGTAGTTTTTATTTTATAATTTAAAAAAAATAAACGATTGGCGAATCCAATTGAAGAAAATATCCAGTTCACCTAGAAATGGTCACACTGCAATGCTTATTGCTTCAGTTTACTGAGAAAATTAGATAATAGTTGAACTAATAGTTCTGTATGCATGTAACAAATAGAAGGAAAAATTGCATTTTAAATCACCTTTCGAAAGACCGAAATTTTTTAAGTTCAAAAAAATTCTAAGTACAGAAAAGAATAAAATAAAGTTTTAAGAAAATTCTAGACCAGTCAACATGTAATGACATTTAAACAATTTCTAAAAAACTTGTAACATTTCTCACTTAAAATTTTTAACTTAGAAAATATTTCACATGATTGATTTGAAACTGCTATAATACCCAAATAGACTTATAGAATTGAATTTGATGGAAAAGATATAAAACGTTATTAGAATATTGACCCAATAAAGCTGCAATCCAAGGTAAAAATTAATTTCTTAAAAAAAAAAAAAAAAAAATAAAAAAAAAAAAAAAAAAAAAAAAAAAAAAAAAAAAAAAAAGAAAAAAAAAGAAAAAAAAAAAAAAAAAACCAAAAAAAAACAAAAAAAAAAAAAAAAAAAAAAAAAAAAAAAAAAAAAAAAAAAAAAAAAAAAAAAAAAAAAAAACGAGTACAACAAGTGTTACAGGTGTTTTGATATTAAAGCATCTTATTACATTTATTATACCAATGACTGGTGAAATCAAGTGTTGCCCATATTTCATAAGAAAGTAGTTAAGAAGATTGGGAAATTAAGCCAGTAGCTAACATCTCTGGTTTAAATTTCTGAAAATACTAAAGCATATAGAGAAATATTAGAAGATAACAAGTATTGTAGATCCCAGCACTTTCAGAAATAGTCAGTCAACAAACCTTTAGAATATGAATACATTACGACTTATCGACGGAGAATCCAGTTATATTGTATAATTTAACCTTAGAAAGCTTTGATAAGTTCCCCACATAAGGCTGATAAAAATTATTGCAAATGTGATTTATGGATGTACATGTTGATTAAAGATGGTCGAAAATAGAAAACAGTGTGTTACAAACTAAATGGGAATAAATTCATCATGGAAATATAAGATCCACATGTTCACTGGCCACTATTCCTCAATATATAAAGATAGAACCAGACTTAAAGCAATCGAAGGCAGATGATACTAAAGTAGCCCACCTCAGTTAGAATTATGAAAGGATGCAAGATTCAAAATATCTGATAAAAACTCTGGGAATAAGTGGCAAAGAATTTTAATAGTAAAAATGTAAGGTTCTCCAGGTTACTCAAAAAAAGTTTTAACTACGATATGAATGGATTGGCTTGAGTCTGTGACCAAAAAAAATAGGGGTGATAAAGCATAATTTGAAGTACAATCACAGTGTTGAGCTAGAAATAACTAATAAGATCTGGCATAATAAATCGCAATGTTGGTTTACAAGAGCAAAAGAAAAGTAAAACTGTATAATAAGCCATGTAGCCAGTAAGTAATATTGTGCACAAGTTTGCCTATAAAGAAAACTTAGAGATGCAGAGAGAGTGCAACTTAGACAACAAGATGATTCTGGGTTGAGGTAAGACTATGAGGAGAGCTGAAGAGTTAGGAATTTCTGTAAAGGCGATCTCAGAGGACATAACAAGCTACCAAAATATTTTACTCTATGATAATACAGAATCAATAAATTTCCATAAGTAGAACATGGACAGGACAGCTAAAGAAAATAATAAAAGCATCCATCTAATAAGAAAGCAGCATTCAAGAAATAGGGCGGTTTGTTTTTTAAAAAAAAAAGAAAAAATTTTGGAAATCTGCCGATGGTTGAGTGTGACTCACTTGCAACAATTAAGAAAGTTAATCTTATGATGGGTGGAATCATATAAATATACAAAGCAATGGCGAGTTTTATTTATATAGTTATAGTTAGATGCAGGCGCAGCTTTACAGGGGAAGCACGTGGATTTGGTGATACAATTATATATCATATTTTGACTATGCCAAATTGATTTTTAGTTACAACAAATTGACAAGCCCTAGTTGCTTTGGATTTGGCATACATGTTTATGTGGACTGACAGTCTCGATAGCCCATGGTGTTTACTGTCTCTATATTCTTAAAATGCTACCAAAGCTTAATGTGGCAACTAGAAAAAATTTTTGTAGAACTTAAATGGCATTTTAAAAACATATAACTGAAAAAAATAAATTTCTTGTTTAATACTTAACCTGAAGCACCCCACTGCCATTTACATAGACTGGCAATAGGCGATGAACCTTATGAAGAGAATAACAGTATCTCATGGTCCTCTCGACATCTTTAGCAGTTTGTGCAATTTGTCAGTGGGGTGGGGAAAAAAAAAGTTTTACAGATTGTATTTCAAGAAAAAAACATTTTTTCAGTTTTTTCATTTCATTGGACGATTTTAAAAATATAAAAGCTAATATATCCACACTAAATATTTCATTTTCAAATATAAGGATACTAAATTAAAAAAATATTCCCATATTATTAAAAATAAAACTACCTTCTCTAATTATCAATTCATACAATTTACAATAGTTAGAGTTACCGAAACTAAATTTCATCGCGAACCGAATTTAGCCGAATCACAAAAAAATTCGCCAACCGGAATTTCTTATGAACTTCCGTTCTATTAAAGAAATTAAATAAGAATATTTATAGAACTTTCAACATAAAATCTCATACTTAGTACAGCGCTTTAGTCTCGTATGTAAAATCATCATCAAAGGGAAATTTGGAAGGGCAACTGAATAATCACGAGGGTCACCCTCAAAACCTCTGATAAAGGGAAAATCAAAGAAGGGCAATAGATCCAAGCCGTGAGTAAAGTGGAGTTTGAAAGGAGTTCTCCCAAAAAAGATTTGCATATCAAATGACCCCATATCAGCAGAAAATCAATAATTGTATCTCAATGATAATCACATTCACAGTCACTGAAGAGCAGAATTCATAGAACTATGCCCATCTATCAACCAAAAAATCTTATCCTAGTAAAAAATATTTGGTAAAAAAAATTTACAACTTCATACAGAAATTATGATCATCAGTATTTGAGAAGTTCAGGTTGAACAGATTTCATTTACTACAGATATAAAGGAAAGCAAATAATGTCAAAACAGTCATTTATTCTTAACTGCACTCTGTATACCAGCGAGTTTAAATAAAATGGACTTACTCCATTTGCAAGTATTCCCAGTCTCATTTGGAATTTAAAATCACAATGAGTTTTCAAATTATAGAATAATTGAAAGTCCCTAACAATCCATTTGATCCTTCGAGATGGAACATATAACATGAAACTTGAACTAATTTAGCAGTATAACACAAGTTTTCTTATTCACAAACTTCCAATTCATAAAGATCCTTATTTCCCAAAGAACAGTGTATTTAATAAGATTAAATATTGTACACATCAATCATTCCTTAACTGGTGAACTGAAAGAACAAAAGACTTGATCCACATCTTGAATCCCACTTATGCAATCTAAGATATAAACAAGGGAATATACAGATTTATCCTCTAGAAAAATTAATTGTGAAAAAAATTATGAGTTTTAATTATAGAACAATCAATCATTAAGCTTTGACTGAATAATGGCAAATACTTAAAAAATTCTAAAAGTTACAACCATCCATATTACGAAACTATAAAGGCAAAATTAATAATCACAATATTTTCCATAATTTACTTTCCAGCATATCTCCTCAAAGGATGACAGCAGAATTCAGACTTTAAAAGAAGAGCTAAAGATAGCATAGAGTTTAGATTATGAATAAAAAGGAAGGAGAAAGATCAATAACATAATCAAAACAAGAAATGTTGTAAAACCGTATAGACCCAAGTAACAAACTGCTTATTTTCTAAGAAATTAAGAGAATTGAGTAAGAAAATGAGCTGAAGAAATATCAAAAATTGAAGGTATAAAGTATAATAGTATAGCAGGCACAGAAGTATCAGGCAATGATCATCCATCCATTTTCAGAAGAAACGAGCATATCTTACAATGAACTTATTGCCAAGTAACCCAAAAATCATCAGGAATTAAGAAAAGAAATTACTGCAAATTAATTATTTTATAAGTTTGGAAGAAAGTAAATTGTAATGTTAGTGTAATGTAAAAGAAAAAAAAAAAAAAAAATCAGGCTCTTCAAAGTGAAATTCTTAAAAAATTGAAATTTTTTACCAGAAAATCAATTTTTAATCTAAAAAAAGGGAAAAAAATTACACAATAGTAAAGTGACCAAAAGCTAAATTTCCAAACATATCATACTAGCCCAAAAAATTACTCCCCCTCCCAGTCTCCCCCATAAGCAAGAAATTATTTCATTTGAGAAGCAGAAATATATTGAGGGAAAAACGGTTAAAAATACGCCCAATACCGTAACAGTTTTCTTTTTACTCACCACAATTCACAAAATTTTCAAAAATGGGTTTAAGAAAAGTACTTTATATTATATATAAATAGTTAATAGAAATATTATATTAGTTATAGAATATAATATATATATATATATATATATATATTAATCAAATATATATATAGTAAATATATATAACATCTAATAAATTATGAAACAATAATTAAATATCTTATTATGAATGGAAAAAGGTATAGACCCAGTAATATATACCTATAAAATGAATACTGTATGAATGCTACACAATACTATTATTTTTGGTTAAAAGAGGCTATAGTTATAAAATAAAACCCTCCATAATTTTTTCTCAAATAGATTAAATTCCGTCTCCGCGAATTTGTCAAAAATTCACCGAACCGAACCGAAAAAAAAATAATTCCCCGAATCCGGCGGACCGAATTCCGTTTACACCTCTACATAGGTACCTGACAACTGCTTTTCTAGGCTTCACTTACTATTAAACATGTATTTACATTGTATCAGACAATCAATTTATTAAATGTACCGTAAATATTAATGTTATATATATTATATAGAATGACTTATGACAAAAACTCAAAAGTGACTTAAGGGGATGCAAATGAAATAATAAAAATATTGAAATTAAAATTATACCAAAGGAAATGACGGAGAAGAATGACTAAAAAAATTATGGCTTTGGAATACAACTTTTATTGTAGTATCACTAATCCCCACTCCCAGACCCCAGTCACTACTGATAACTCTGTGCTGTGAACACTGTCAAGCTCATATCATGCTCATCAGCGAATCAGCCACATTAATTTAAGACTATAAGAATCCCATGATAAATATCTGAGAATACATGTGAAGACAGCCAGAACAGACTCTAAGCTTAGCTCACTTAGCAAATCCTCTCTCTCAGTTGCAAAATTTCAAATTCCTATTCGAGTAATGACAATAAAACTAGTTTTTGCAACGCTACACAACAAAAGTAATTCATGACCTGCCAACCTTTATTTCCTAAAAATTAAGCACAAACTCTGCATTCTAAATATGAAAAATAATTATATAAAAATTTACTGGAAAGCTAACAGAGTAAGAAAACATAATGAAGCCACAAACAAAAAATTATATGAAATCAAATCATAAATAAAATAAAAATATGGAAAACTCATAAATATTTTAAACACAAACTCTTACCTAGCCAAAAACAAAAATGTCCAAATAAATCTAATGACAAATTATTAATATAATTTCAAACAGTAAATCCACAACTGAATTGAAAAAACAAAAAGCAAATTGACTCGTTTTTTTCAGTTTTTTTCATGAAAAAAAAAACATTTAAAAAAACATCTTTTTTTTCTTCCCAACCCTATCAAGCAAAACTGATATTAGTTACATACACTCTGCTGCATTCTCACTTGAAAAAAGGGTACATCATACAGGAAAACCATTAGATTCTAGAGCTCTTCCTCCCTCCAAGCCAGTTAAAGCATCGTTCATCTCTCAATAAAGAATCTATCAGAACCTTCGTAACTTCAACTCTCCTCTCGACAATTTATGCACCATTCACTCTCTTGTCTTACCAAGCGGCTCAACAAAAAAATTCATTCTTCTCAAGCATCCCAACTTCCACAACTGTCAAACTATTAACACACCAATGGGCTGTCCTGATATTCTCCATCTCCTAATTACTTCTACCACATTACTTATAGATTCCACAGACCTAGGAAAAGTATCCCTCTACATGCTTTCAATTACGATCAAAACACTTTAGGATCATTCGCCTACTACGAGCCGGTCAAAAAACTGATTACCCTCCCTCTACTCCTGCAACTAATATTATATCCCCATTAATATCACTCAACTTGAAATTGAGTAATTCATCCATCTATTTGCAAACTGTTCCATCATAATGCCTTCCAATATCTCACCCACAACCCCTCAAAATTCTTCACATTCCTTTTCCACACGCCAGGGTCCACCAACCTTGCAATATATAATGTCCTTTCATGGAACTGCTCTTCTCTATCTTCGAACATCTATTATTCCTCTCAAAGAAATTAAGGGAAATAATATTAGGGCATGCCGTTTATTGCCACAAACTTTGATATCCTATATCCACCCCCCCCCCCCCCCCCCCCCCCCCCCCTTGAAAGCCAGAATACTTTCCATTCCAACATCAACTTTTGGACCTAAAATAACAGAATGATCTTTTCATCCCTTTGGGGCATACAACCATACATCACAATTTTTAAGGTAGAAAACTGAAACAATATCTTCGTTAAAAACTTGCCATTCTGGTCTCAAGGACACTCATAATTAAAAATGACAGGACCCTTATCTCCCATACCCTTAAAAATGTTAAACATGATCCTGGATCTCTAAAACCATTTTATCCTTCGTGGGAATCCCCAAAGAAAACCATAACAAACATATAAATCAGTGAATTCTCATACACAGTATATATCTAATGAATTTCAATTATTTTCCCATCCAGTGGATGACTTGTGGCATGCTACTGCTGATGATCATTTGTATCAGATATGGTCATGACCATTGGCTCATGTCATTATTTTTGGTAAGTAACTGGATCAGTCGATTTTGAGAATAACATTCGTATATTTGTGAGTCTTAACTTTTTCTAAGAAATGTCAGTCTTTTTTATACTTCTACAAATATAAGAGTCAATGCTTTAATTTTATAAAAATTGTTAGACTTTCTTCTGACTATACCATAGTTTTATTCCAATATAATTTATGCAAATTCCATAAATCCAAAAATGTTAATTTATATTTCTAATATTTTAATGTGAAACATAACTATCAATAAACCAGCCATATTAATACAAAAATAGGCTGATATATTAACTCTGAATTCTTTAAAAAAGATATATTCTCTCGATATTTATAATTTTAAAATAATCTAATTAAGTAAACTTAATTTATCCGAAAAAATACCATACCTTTTAATATAAAAAATAATACAAAAAATAAAACAAACAAGCATAAAAACCAGATCTTTAAATAAATTAATAAAAAAATATAAAATGCCTATTCCAATAATTAAAATATTTTAAATTGATACTATTCAAAATTATATTTAAATGCAGAAAAAAATACAAGTCCAATGAATTTTAAAGATTACATTTTGACATGGACCCAACATAAATTAAAAATACTCATCTATCCATGTATTCAAATTAAAAAGTGTTATGTTATTGAATTATGAAGAGTGGAGGGTTTATCAAATATCAATACATAAATGTTTTCAAAAGAATCTTCAGAAGGCGGAAGCGAACTTTCTAGTGAAGATGGCGTAATAAATATGACCCCTTTAGACTAAAATATTAGTTTATTGATTTAGTAATAGATATGAAGAAGTTATTTAGCGTTAATTATTACTTGATATAAACGAGAAATATATGAAGATACGTTCCAAATCCATATCTTATAGTGTATGAGAATATGAGATGTATTTACAAAGGGTTAATTTGAATTACTTAATTTTAAATGGCTAATTTTATAATTTTTTTTATAGTATATAATTTTAATTATATTTTGTTAAATAAATAAAAAATGAATCAATCTGAATTAAAGGAAGAAGATTAGATAAAAATACTCCTACACAAAGTTCTCAGTTTTAGTATATATATATATATATTATATATATAATAATAATATATATAATATATATAATTAAATATATATATATATTATATTAAATATATACTATATAGATATTAATATATATATATATAATAATATATATATATATATATATATATTATATATAAATAGTATATATATAAATAATATATATTATAAATATATAATATATACATATATATATTATATATATATATATATATATTATATATATAATATATATATATATAAAATATATATAATAAATATATAATATAATATAATATATATAAATATATACGTGATATTATTATATTAAATTTATTATAGGTCCACCTAGTAATAATAATATAGAGTTTATATTATAAATTATATACAATATATATTGATGTAGATATATTACCCACAATGCACTCTAAGTGCCATATAATTGGTAATTGAACAGGCAAAGGTAATGGATATGTCCAGAACCAAGTGGAGAGGCATGAATTATTTATGCCCGATAGCAGGCCCTGCTTCCAGCAGCAAGCAAACTCGAGAATGAGCATGCTAGCGCATATTACGTGTTCCATCCGAGGTAATTTCCTATCCATATGCAAACATTAGTAAAGACCATATATTTATTGAATTTGCAATAGCAGTTCTTTTTAGATTGCTATGTTGTATTAGAAATGTGGATAAGAAATTAGTGAAAACACTAGCGATAGACGAGGCGAATAAACGAGAAAAATTGCAAGAGAAAAACTTACCTACTGAAACTATATATTTATTAGGTGTGTCCTTCATTGTGATGGACGAATTGTGACCTCAAAGAAACCAGGCGCTAATGAAGAGAGATAAGCCTTTTTCTAAGAAGCCCAAAATGTGCTCCTTGTAAACCCTTCTGCTAATATGTAAGAGGACTCAAGATAATATTACTCTATATATGTTAAGTATTTATATTATATTATATAATTATTATAGATTATAGTTAGTGAGTAGGTATAGTCTATCTTATATGGAATCAAATATATAGTTATAGTGTTAATTTAGTTAACCACTTAGATAGTATGAAAGACGGATTGAGTACAAAGTAAATATAATTAATAAATAGTTAATTAGGTTTATAATATTTATAATTAACGGAGTGAGGCAGTATATATTGAGTTGTTAAAGATACTCTTGGTTATATATATACATTGCAATTTATTATGCATTAGCTTTGGGTATTATATAGAAAAAGAATTAATAAAAAATTATTGGGTGGCAGTGATAGATAGGTGAGAATTATAAGTAAATGATTGCAGAATGATTGTAGAAGAATAAGAGTGAGGAAAAGAGAAAGGTTAGCTACATTATAAGAGCCTTTGATAAATTATGAAACGTGAGATATATGAAATGATTTTATTTGGGACATTTTGAGTGATAGGTTTAATATGAATAATTATAGGAAGAAATACCGAGAGTTTGGATGGAATGTGATATAGAGAAAATTATATATTGAGGAGAGTGTATTGCCATTAAAAGTAAAGAGGAGTGACAAGTATAGATGATGAAGAAATAAAAAGGAAGAGTAAAGGTAGAAGATGGTTAGAAGAGAAGAGGTGAGCGGGAAAGGAAGGGGCGTGTCATCACACCGAAATAAGGTAACAGAGTAAAGAAAAAGTGTAACACGATTGTAAGGAAAAAGTAGAAAGGCGATAGAGCGTAGAGGAAGAATACACGATGCAAGAACGATTAGAGAGTGTAGGAACCAACGTGGAAACACCTGTGCAAATATTGAAGGTGAGATGAAAAGTGAGGAAAAAGACGGTTATCGAGAGAGAAAACAGTAGAATAAATGAGGAAGGTGGAGAAGAAAAATGGAGGTATAGACGATGAAAGGAGTGGGGGGAAAGGTATGGGGGATAAGGTTGTGGTCTGAGGAAGAGACAGGAGCAGAATCGTGAAGTAGGCTGAACTTGGAGAATGGGTGAAACAGTATAGAGATGGCACATGATGATGGAAATGAATAGAAGAGTTCAAGGCAATAACGTAAAGCGGGGCGATGAAGAGATCGAATCCAAAACCCCCCGCAAAAAGCTCTGGCCTGGAGTGAAGCACTGCATAATGGGGAAAGAAATTCGTTGGAAGGAGCGTATGGGGGAACAAGGGAATAAGGGACAGGTAAATATTCGTGACTAAAGAGGAAAAATGGGAGGTCAAATAGGTAACAATATGAAGAAAGTGAGAGTAAGTAAAAGAGAGGCGGAACAAGATTAAAAGATAAATAGAGAATATAAAGAGAACATAAGAGTAGACATAGGAAAAAAACTCGCCAATATAACAAATAAAAACTAAGGTAGGCAGGGTTACGATTAATAAAAGAAGGAAAAAGACAAAGGAAAGAGGAGACGCAAGGATAATGCAGAGCGTAGGCTCACCCAGAGCAGCGTCGACTCGCAATGGAGCATAAGGAAATGCACGACTCACACACGCCGCGGCAACCCAAGCTCTACGCCTGGAAAAACTGGAAGGTTCGTCATTGCGAAAGAGCGCAGTTCATAGCTGTGAGTCCGAGAAATTGAAGCCACGGAGCCACAACCATCATCCATTACGATCGGCCATGATGGGTGATAAATCGGGAAGGACAGCTCGACGTCTCAGACCTTAAGCAGCAGAATTCTCAAGCCCCGTCGGTCGTGCGTAAGAGCAAAAGTGCATGCAACACCTCAAACATTGGATAAAAATGGAGGCAGTGAGCTAGCCACGATATATGGCATCTGCAACCGTAAGAACAAGTTGTAGTGGAGGCAGCGAGTGCCGTGCTCAAAGTCCGATCGCCGGGGCGGCACCAGTGCTCAATTAGCGAAGATCGTGGAGGCGGCCGGTCTCGTTAAGCCTAAAGCGTCTGCAAGCACGCGGGATAAAGTCGGTTACCAGAGTCATAGAGCGGAAGGGAAACCGACAGCTCGTAGCGTTTCCGAAGGAATGGGTTGCTGGGCAAATACACTGCTAAGACCAAGGGATGGCGGATCGGCAAGGCAAGATTCGAGGCTGCCAGCTACCATCGCTTAAAGCAGGGTGATGCGAGTATGGGAGTTGGAACAATCGCGAGCCACCATGAAAGGACCCCGCACAAGCGAGTATATGCCTGCGCGACCAGGCGGTTCGATCTGCCAACTCAAGTTAATGGTCCGAGTGGTGTGTGTGTGCGTCAGCATACATTAAAAACTCAAATGTGAAATACGCAGACTGTCGTGTCTCAAGCGTGCGTTCGTGAAAACATGCTCGCTCGTACGGTCGTAGTTCGCTCTGTGGTGCTAGCTGCGCTTTCTTCAAGCCTGGTAGAAGTAGATAAACGATGTAACAACGATGAGTGATGCGTGGAATACGTACAGACCATGTGTGCAAGGGATCCTGCATAAGAAACTGGCGTGCATGGGGTAGATGTCAGAATGAGACGAGTGATGCGGCATGGTGATGTTAAGGTCGTGATTGGTGCGCCTCCGGTATGGTGAGTACTGTCGAGTAGGGTGGTGGCTTCCGGTGCCACGTTGTGTGAGATGTGGGGATCTGAATGGCTAGAGGATCGAATGATAAACGCCCTCGCGGTGCAGACGCTCGTGACCGCATGGCGGCAGTGCGAACATTGTGCGCACATCGCTGTGTGTGTGTGTGTGTGGGTAGCGAATTATAGGATGCTGATGCAAAGCAGCTGTAGGTAAGCTCTCGTCCGTGTAGCCTGATCGAGCTCACCGAGCTGTCAAGCTAGCGTCTTGCGAGTGTACTAGGTTAGGACTACCGCTGTTGAATCGTGTCGTGACCAGGATAGGGCCGGCGCAGGTAAGCTCCCCGCGGAATTCTCCAGCGGCGCGTCAGCGTGATAGTGGAGGTGTACTGGGATGGAGAGAGCCGGCATGTGAGGACGAGGGAGGCTGGCCCTCGCGGATAGAGAGAGCGCTCCGAGAGGCGGGTGGGAAGCCGGGAAGAAAATGTGGGAGGGAGAGCAGAAGAGGTGGTAGAAGATAGGTCATCGAGCGTAAACGTGGATAGAGAAGTGGTCAAACAACTGAGAGAGAATTAAAGAAAAATAAGAATAGAACGATAGGGATAAGAAAAAAAAGTAAATTCGATCACTATATAGCGGAAAAAGGAAAGGGGAGAAATAGAGAGTTTGATATTTTTCTCAAAGTGCCGCAAAGAATGGAGATAAGTCGAGATAATATATTAGAAAGAGATAGAGAGGTAAGAGAGAGAATAAGAAAAAGAATAGAGTAAGAGAGAATAAAAATAGAAAAAAGATAAATGAGTATAAATAAATAAAAGAGAGAGGTGGAAAGAAAGGAATAGGAATAGATAGAGAAGAAAAAGAAGAGAAGAGAAACATGCAAGAAGAAGAGTGAAGTTAAATAGAAAGGAACAAATATAGATAGAGAAAAATAGAAAGAAGAATCTAAATATTAACTGAGATACAAGCACCGAGACACCACCAAAACGCAAGGGGTGTAACGGTCCGACAGAGTTGCGGGCAACTCGCTCCATGCGCCGCCAACAGAACCACATGCGCAAGCCCGCAAACGGAATGGGGCCGCGCCGCCACCCAGTCGGCAACGCAAACCGCGCCCAAAGCTACCGAACAACCAAAGGCCGCAACTTGCGGCTGTGCCAGGACCCAGCGGCCAAAAACCATAAGGTCTATCCGTGGAATAAGAGTCAATCACTAGAACTAACACAGCCGCTAACTGCTGAGGGCGAAAAACAAGCGTGGTCCGATAAAGACCTACAAGTAATAAGGAGGTAAGACAAAGTAAAAAAAAAAAACCCCGTCTTATAACGACTAAAGAAATATAATTGAATTAAAAAAAATGAAAAACAATAAAAAGATTCAAAAAAGAAATAGAAAATAAAAATAGAAGATATATAAAGATTAAGATTAGAGAAAAGAATAAGAAAAAAGATAAACAGAAAAAGTAAGTAAATATAAAAATATAAAAATAGTAGAAAAAAACAGCCACTCGGCCCCCAAGACCTGTGTAAAAGTTGTTACCGAAAAAAAAAGATAAAGAACATGACAAAAGGAAATGGGCCAGCCACCGGCCCTGGGACCGATAGGGAAACGGCGCTGCCAGGCGAAAAGTTCCACCAACATGCACAGAACCACAATATCATGTCGCCCAAGGTGTGGCACCTATGCCCACACACCAAAGCCTGACCCCTACAAAAACCCAATGCAACCACCATCTAATTTCCTAGAGAACTAGAATCTGTTGGGCGACAACGGAGAATATTCTAAATACCATACTATGGTCAGGTCCACCCTGCGCTTTCCTGCGAGAGCGGTTCACCAGGAAAACAGAAAAACTGGCGCGAGAGCGGTCTGTAATACATTCCAAAGACCGCGCTTCTCGTGCGAGCGAGAACACATCTATTTTTGACAGAGTTCACATCATCTACAAACTGATAACCACAACCATCCGAGCGAGCCCTCTACGCGAAACACAACACGCGACTATGACAGCGACCAACAGCAACTACGCACTATCACTACACACACCACTACATCTATACTACATAAACAAGCACAAAACAATTACCCACACACAATCACCCACCCACTACCGTATATGGCAACACATCGATCCTATACCACGAGCGAACACACACTAGCACCACCACACACTACACAATCACCAGCGCAAAGCTACTATCGGAGAACAATTGACCTACTACACTTAGCACCACAGCATCTAACTCACACTACCGCAGCGAGAGCACAAACAACACAAGCGAGAGCACCAACCCATCATGCCTACACATCCTTCACGCCACACCAAAAAGCTGACTTATCAAACAACAACACACAACGAGCTTGATAACGAGCGAGCACATCACACAGCGAAACACTATGACACGAGCCAATCACACACTTAAAAACACACACTCTCACACACACAATCTAAACACATTAGCACAAAAAACACATGTTGTGATCTACACGGCGACACACCAGCGAGCGAGCGTCACACCACTCCTACTACAAAACATCAACACCCTATCATATCTCTATCGAGCACCAACCACACACCATACATCTCCATCACACGCGACACAAAGCACGACAGCGAGCCACAGAGAGGCATCACAACCACACCACCCCGAGCGACTACACACAACACCATCACAGCACACACACACACATAGAACACAAAATACACATACACACAGACACACACAACACACTCTACACACCACGCGAGACTATCACCACCTTACTACACATTCTATGCGAGCCCCACACAGAGCAGCGAAAACACAACACACACAACACACACACACACCAACACTACCCACGCACAGCGAGACAGCAACATCTATTCACACCACCTTATACGAGCCACATGCAGCGAGAGCGACGCGAGCACATCATGTAGAGTCACACATTTCATCAAACACACAATCACAGACACTTATCAACACTACCCACACAACTATCACACACACACACACACACACAGCAGCGAGCCAGCGAGCACACAACGACGACCAACACAGTTCACACATCTACAATGTCTGCATCGTCAGCAGTTACCGCGCGCGAGCGCACCACTACAACAACACAAACACACACTACCTAACACACTACTCAAACACAGCACTATCCACATCTACACACGCGAAGCACTATCTATCACTATCACACACACACACTCACGAGGATCGACAACACAACGACCGCACCGACACACGACACGAGCGCACCACAACACACAGCACACACACCACAACACACACACCTCCATTACACTACACAACTACTACACACTAACATCACACCAAAACACACAACAACACGAGACACAAAACAAGCACATCCATACGAGGACACACTAGCTTATTACACACCAGACACTATCCATCACTCACAGCGAGAGGTTATATTACACCCACCTCATACCACCACACCAACACACACACCACACAGCGCACACCAACACCACTCAGAACCTCAAAACTCCACACATACCGAACCGCGAACACCTCCGAGCGCATACTCTACTTCAGAACCAGTCCAGATCGCGCGAGAGCGGGGATGCACCTGTCGCGCACATGCGACACAACTGCGCTACAACAAACGTGCGTTATTCTCTAGCGAAGCAAGCTCGAATGTACGACGCGAGCGCGAGAGCACGTCGTTCCACTTATATGGACGCTTCATCAACATTTTCACCTAACAACCTGGCTAACAGATACCATACACGACACTCACTGCTCAGAGAGTACGTAGAACGAGAGCTATTTACTACCCAGGAACGCATAGCTGTAATCACAAGATGAGCGAGTCCCCAACAACTCTCTACCTATCCAGATCATAAATACTATATTCACCAGTTATTTTCATCCACCCAACGCGCGAGCGAGTATTTCGTGACCATGAAAGTTTACCATGCTTCATACATCTTCCTGCGTGATCCGCAACCAAAGCACCACCAATGTCTCACAATCTCGGAAATGTCATGCACGGACCATCAGGTGCCTAGCAGCATAAAAACCGTGCCTGATAGCCCAGTTTATCCACTGCCTGTTCACACCTGTGCGCCACTGCTCCTCGCTGTTATCGAGCCAAACTCTTAAAGTCCAACAAACTCTCCTCATTATTTTCCCACTTACTGGATTCAATTCGCACCGTCAAGGTTTGATGGCGAACATCCAGTTTTTCCGTATGATAGTCTGCTTTGTCATAAGATCGACTCTCCACAGAAATGCTATCACACTAATCCAAATATTTACCCTTATTCTTCCACGTATTACACAAGTCTTCTGAGTACTAGCACTCCGAGCGCGACAGGACTGCTTGTCCACTCGCGCCCCTGCACTCGAAGAGCGACCGACCGACAGCGCTGCGCGAGCGCGCAAACAAAGGATCATAAACGATTATTACAACAACTCCATTATTTTCGCCACATAAAAGAACCAATAAGACTCACACCAACCTTCACTCCAGATTACACAACACCCTCTTATACAACACATCAAGATGCAAGACACTACGCTTCTGCACAGCATTATCCTCGCATACAAACGGGTGGAGCCAGGTGCAGAAGGCCTGACCACCAACACCAATAAACACTAAAAACCGGCCATAGACCCTATAGAGGTGCTGAGTCAGTTAACGAAATGCAGAACTCTCAAAAAAAAAGTATAACAGGTTGAAAGCAACACACAAATAGCCTTCCGCTCCTTGCAACGCTCACTCATTCACATCTCCAGTGTAAGAAATCGTTGACCAACAACGACCTCATATATAGGCGCGAGAGACCTACAATAAATCACCGGATATCTCAACTCAGCCCCTCTAGTTTACGTACCCAAACTCAACAAGCCTATATCGGAAAGAGC
This sequence comes from Trachelipus rathkii, assembly GCA_015478945.1. Classification (NCBI taxonomy): domain Eukaryota; kingdom Metazoa; phylum Arthropoda; class Malacostraca; order Isopoda; family Trachelipodidae; genus Trachelipus; species Trachelipus rathkii. The sequence goes on along the minus strand of JABUQX010081104.1, from coordinate 24,299 downwards.
GCTCACGCCAAAGAAAGGCGGCCCCTACACACACACTCAATACACTACCTCCCCACCGATATCACGGCGAAGAGCAAATTATCCTCTCCTCACAGGAGGGGCACGTAACACACAGTATCTCAGAGACCCAACACTCCCCACACAAACTATATCTTCAGGCGACTTGACACGAGTTATAGCCGTCACATATCCTCACATTTACCCATAGTCCAACACCCAACGCGCACCTCTACACACCACACACCGAACCAGCCAATATTTCACAGTGCTCACAACCTTCGCGACTCAACTCATACTCTCCCGGCACCCGTCAATTGAACTCTCACCTAGATACTCTGGACCCCACTGACGAGACCAAACTCCACGACAACATACAACATCTCAACCCACTTCATAATATACTGTCCATAAATAGTAAACATTAGCTCAAGTCCTCACACCAACTTCACCACTAACCTACTATACTCACCTCACTATCTAAAACCTCAACCCTAGCCCTAATGCATAGATCAACTAATCCGTCAATGAGCTAACCCCTCGCTTCACCAAGAAACCCACCCGGTATCACCAACAACCGTCCACAAAACTGTGCATACCGCCACTCACCTATATATCACGGAGTACAGCTAATAATAGCTATCTCTCGTATTATAAAGAGCCAAACATTTCAGTACTGTATGGAGAAACCCAGTAAATGATTAAATATAATTATATGATAATATTATAATATATAAATGAATATAATATAATATATATAAAAATGATATATGATATTATTATATATTAATAAATAAATATATATTAAATAGATATATATTATAAAATAATAGTTATAATAATATTTATTTATATATAGTAATATGAATTATTATAATAGAAGATAAATATATATTCTATAAAACAACTGTACCCAGAAAGGATAGGTTGACGCTACTGACATTAACCTAACATACTGGCTCTTACTTGTACTCAGATAACTTATAAACACAAAGAACATTTCCCTGTGTAGCACAGTACGGCACTCGGTACCTCCCACACTGAGTAGAACTTTATACAATAGTGTCGCTCTTGGACATAAATTAACTCACTATAAGTTGCTCATCAGTTTCTATATAATACTTCACAGCACGGATCTGGCTGTCCATGTAGGAGTAATCTCCACTAGAAACATGTTCCAAAGTAATTGTGGATCAACAGGGTGTGAATCATGAAAGAATTAGGCACGTACCGACATATAAACTTAACAATGATCAGGAGAGGGTATATACTTATGCCAATTACGTCACCGTAGATGGATGACATGAAATACGGGAATGAGCAACCGCAAAATCCGTCTCGGAGCTGACTGCTCTACAAGCTCCGGGAGGTATAAATTCTTCGGGCTCCAAGGCATACTCTATTGGAGGAGCGTCACAGGGAATATAAATAATAAATGGCCGAGATCCACTCCGCTCTCGAAAACCTTGAAGCCAGCTTACGCCACGATCCGGATCAGGCCCAACTACCTGAATATAATTTAATAATAATATAATATTATATATATTATAATATAAAAAATATAATATTATATAATTATATACTAAATATTAATAATATATATGTTATATATTATTTAATAGTATAACCTAGCATACCTAACCTATATAATAATTTATACTAGATATTCAATTAGCTAGGTGTTCTTGGTACTACTCCTCCTTACTAATCTCTCTGATTGTACGTCTCAACCACAGGTAACGGCAAAGGCAAAAGTAGTGTACATATATAATTGTTCATTCCCACCGCTCACGGGCAGGAATGCCCTCCCTATTTCAAGGAAGGGTGAGAAAGTGTTGTCATAACGAACACAATCTCAAAGAACAAAAGCTCATACAAATACACAGTCTCAATGGCAAAAGTATTTTTCGCAGGTAGCGTGCACAGAGGAACCAGGCGAGAGGCCTCTTAAAAAGCGGAAACGCAATAGTCTTCTTAAACCAAACTCTAGCAAATTAAAAGAGACACAAAAGAGGGTGGACCAGAAGATAGAGTCTACACACAAACCGATTACACATAAAGGACAGTGAGGGCCATTATGGAAAAGAATAGCGAGAGCGGAAGAAAGCACTACAGCGACGCACACACAACACAGAGCCGTTGAAGGCTTACTATATAATTGTCACAACCAAACAAGCCCACTAATCCATCTACGTATCTTCGCCGAGATTACAAACAGACAGGCCCCTGTTGCAACGTAGGGAGAACATCACATAGAAACAGGGTAGTGCTATGGTACCGGCCTGCGATAAGGAAAGCAGGGCGTCATGTTCCCTGTCCTATCCGTTAAGCTAACAACCACTCTTCTTGCCACATGTAAGTACCCCATATGCATAAAGACAGTATAAACCAAGCACACGACACACAGGCACCCAACTCAACAGTTACACGTCGCCACTGCATTGACTCAAGGAGTCTAAGCTAAACATATCGGCGAAACAGGTACAGAGACAGAGCCTGATTGAAATGAAAAAATACGTACGTTGCATTTTGGTCATTGGACCCGGGAACCTCCATAGCTAGTCTCCCACGACCAAAAACAGACAGCGCGAGGACCGTATGAGAGCGCACACCAACCAGGAGAGGCCCACCTAAAAGTTGATTATTGAGAGAGCAGAAAGAACTACCATACCAGAAAGGGGAGCGATTATAGAAAGAAATAACCTTAGTATGCAATAAGGCGTATAAGAAGGTTATACTGAAGAAAGAGGGGAAAAAAATAATAAGAAAGATTATATCGCAAGTCTACTATAACAAAAGCTCCCAGGCTTAATTTGATAGGCAGAAGCTCCACTAGCAACCCTTTGTGATGGAGAGGTTGACCAAGACTTTTTTGTTATATATTTAAAAACCTAAAGGATGTTATGAAAACTACAAAAATATTAAGATTAAAAGTAATAAAATTAAAAATTAAATAAAGAATAGAAAAAGTATAGAAGAGTATGTTTACTTATAAGATGAGAGGAAGGATTTAAAGAGTTATTATAGAATGGAAGTTTTAGATTTTCAAGATAGATGGAATCTAAAGAAATGAGAGTATAGAGGAAGTAGTTTTCAAAAGATAATCTCAAATATTTAAAATAACCATAAGGGGGAAAAGAATTATGTACCTGTAGATAGGGACGATAAATAGTAGGAAAAGGATCAGTAAAGTGGAGCGAAGCCTTTACTTTCGGTAAAATATAAGGATATTGAGGGGAGACAATGGAGCAGAGGGAGCTTTATTGCCAGTTAAATAATAATAATTAATATAATAGTATATATAGAATAATATTAATAGATTATATATTATATATGTAATATTATATTATTAATATAATAGTATAAATATAATATATATATAGATTATATATATATATATAATTATATATATTAATAAATAGTATAATATATTATGATATAATAAAATAAATATATATAACATTATTATAATATATATATGAATATATTGATATATTATATATTATATTGCAAAAAATGTTAAAAAAATAATATAAAAATTATATTTAAAAAATATTTGGATACTAATAAACGGATTATTCGGACACCAGAAAACGCAGGACTTCATGACTCATTCAGATTCACATGTGATTGATTGCAGAGAATAAAAGCGATAGACACAATGAAAGTAAAGGGAAAAAGTTGATTTCTCGTCGTTATCGCTTCTAGCTACAGAACCTAAGGTCCCAAGAGAGGGAATTAGAGGGACGAGTACAGTTGTTTGGCGGTCGAAATGTCGTTCCACATTTTATATATTAAGTGGGTTTTTTAAAAAAGCCATTTTACATTTAAAGTAAGTTACATTTTTATTTGTAGTGTTTTCTTTATATCTTATATATATAATATATATATATATATAGTATATATATATTAATATTATATATATATATATATATATATAATATATAACTATATATTATTATTATATATTATATATATAATTATATTAATATATATATATATATATATATTATTATATATAAAAAAATACCTCCTTTCCCAAACAAATGATTACCAGAGCTCCAGACTTTTTTCTACTTGACTTCCAGTAGCTGACATGAAAATAATTACCTAATCCAGGTATATATATATATATATATATATTTATATATATATAATATATATATATATATATATATAGTATAGTATATATAATATATATTATATAATATAGGTATTTATTTATTTGAATGGATTGTAGAGGCGGCACATGTTCAGGCGTTGAAAAAAGAAGGGCTTTGCCAGACCCGGTTGAATCAACTTGATATACTGCACTAGACTAAAACGGGGTAGATTAGCAATTATAAATATTATTGATATATTATATAATTATATATATTATAATATTATATAATAATATATTATATATATATATATAATATAATATATATATATTATATATATATATTATATATATATATACTATATATTATATATATACAAATACAAAATCATAAAGAATTCCCAATTTGTGAAGAACGGAGGAAGAACAGTGTTTGCTTGAGTAAATAGTTCAGATTCAGCAAAAAGGAATATGGGAACCAGCCTTGGTGTTGGGAGGAAACTGGATCGGAGTTGCCGGAAAGGAAAATGACCGGTCGGACCAGCGGACTTAAGTTTAGAATAAGTTCGAAATAAAAGAGATGGTGAATGAAAAGCTAAAGGGAATATGAAATGTGGCCAAAATTGGGCAGGGAGGTGAGATGAGGGGAGTCGACGGACATTAAAATGTCAATGAGTTGGAGGAAAGAGAGGTGTTCGCCAAATGCAACAAGGACGAGCCAAGGGCTTTTTTTGGAGGGGCGGTTGAGTCGGAAAGCAGAGGACCGAACTTCTTTAAAAAAAGGGGGGCTTAAATTCAGCGCAGCTTGGGCTCCGCGGTGGTTAGGGAAAACTCTAAACATTGTCCTGCCACCACTCTTCTGAAAAGCCCGGTAGAGAGGGACTGGGAAGGGCAAGCGTCGGGGAAGATTGAAGGATGAGCCCTGTCGTTTGTTGAAAAGATCGTGGAAGAGTAAATGAAAGGATACTATGTTTGATCAAGATTACAAGCCAAAAACTTAAAGACTGCTTCTGTCAAGGCGGCTTCGGTTTCGCCAAGGCTATCCCAAACATTGGGCAATGGGATCCAGCAGACAAAAACGTTATTCGTTTGTCTTTCTAGGGCGAGGGAGACTTTGGAGGGAAACCTGGCTTCAAGTTAATAGAGTATCAGTGGGTCTCTCTTGGGATAAGAGTGACGTCAGGGCCTGAAGGGGCACTGCATAAAAAAATCTGAGAAAGATTACAAAGGATTCGTCACTATTGAGAGAATGCGAGAAAGAGCTATTAGGATCGCAATAAGCTCCGCCGTGAATGTCGATGCGAAGGGAGAGAGGGGATAACAAAGGCAGTGGTCTGGGAAACAGACAGCCGAGGCCCCAACACCACTGGCCATTTTGAAATCGTCAGTAAAAATCGGTACGGATCCCTTATTGACCTCCAAGTGAGACAAAATTTGGAAATTTAATTTGTGAAGTTCCAGGGATGGGTGATGATAGGATTTTTGGTCCTTATTGATTATAAGGTTAAACATTTCTGGGAAGAAAAGAGAGGGAAAAAAGGCCATGAGAAGTGCGTTAGTCCGTATATGGGAAGAATGGAGCAATCTTCTGCAAGAGAGGTATATGCAATTTGGTGAGACAGCTATACATTATCTCCTCTTCAAATTCGGCAAAAGGGAATGAGGGGTGGTAGGGGGTAATGGTATTATCGAAGGAAGGCGCAGATCACAATAATTGCGCTCATACGAAAGAGAGAGAGAAGCGTAGGCCTCACGCTGGCCTCCACCTCGAATTAACTTTAGGGAAGGAACGGAATTAGTGAACCCATATCGCTAGTCGAAGGCCAAGTATTTATAAAACAGGATCGAAGCATGCGAAAGCAAAGTAAGTTTGAAAAGACTTGTTCATACACGGCACTCTTAGTAGTGCCAGGTTTGGACAAGCATGAGGGTAGTGTTGAGGCTCAAAAAAGGGACTGGCGATCAGGGCTCAGGGCTCCCCGGAACTTTGCCGAGAACAGGTGGGACGAAGGAAGGTCAAGCATCTTGTAACAGTGAGCCTTTCAGGTGTGTGATATTGGTGGTGCCGTAGGGAAGTCTGGGTCGTCCAAAAAAGAGGGAGACCTGCAGGGGGGGAACTCTGGTTTGAGATAAACTACCCGGGAATATGGGTTGTGTTCCAGATATAAGAAGATGCTTCAGGGTGGGGAATGGAATGAAGGAACTCAAACTCCCAAGCCCTCGCCCTAAAACAGCCATTAGCCCTCGTCTTGGATGGAGAAAAACGAAAACCGTGTGAAGCACCCCATGCAGTGATGTTATTGATTGCCAACCGGAGCTGATGCTCAAGATGTGCAATCCGGGCACCAAAGACGTAAAGGGTCAAGTCATCTATATACAGAGAGCGTTTGATAAGGTCAGAATTGGAACTGACAATGTGATTAAAAGCAATAACAAAAAATATGACGCTGAGGACGCTACCCTGGGTGACTCCCTCATCCAGCTCAAAAGGTATGGATAAAACAGCAGAGCAGAGAACTAGGATGGATCTGTCAGTTAGCAATTTAGCAATGAATTGCGGCAATTGGCCTCGGAACCCTTGAGAGAGCAATTTAAGGAGGATACCTGCCCTACACGTGGTGTCGTATGACTTCTCTAAATCAAAAAACACCCCCAGCACTAAATTATGGTGGGAGAACGCCTTGCGAATGTCATGGTCGAGACGAAGGAGAATCTTCTGTAGAACGGTGATGCCGGAACCTGAAATGAAAATCGGGGAAGGCATGCAAGCCCTCCAACACAGGAATGAAACTACCAGAAAACATTTTTTTCGAAGCGCAGCTTGCAGGTAAGGGAGATAAGTCTCTTGATTATCTGCGAAATGTGGGTTCTTTTCCCCGGTTTTGGATAGGAAACCACATAGGTTTGTCAAGCCACTATTGCGGGAAAGATCATTCTCAACTCGAATCGTATATTGTAGAGGTCCAGGGAAAAGGCTGATGCAGTTAATCGTAGGTGTCATGAGCATCATGAAGGAGATGCCGCTGGACCGATGCACCATCTTACTTTTGAGAGTGCAGTTGTTAATTAAAGGTAGGCTGAAAATGTGGTATAAAGAAAAATCATCCCCCCCCGTTCCGTAGAGAGTTGTGATAGTGGAGTAGAGGACTGGATTTATTTGAAATGTCGCTGTATTAGTCGCAGAAACGATTAAAAGTCGTAAACTGTAGCAAGAGTGTCCACAAACAGAAGTGAGTCGAAAGAATGTTAGAAATGGGCTGGGCCATATCTAAAGTGATGGCAGGGGAGCGAGTTAGAACACTTGGAGATTCGTCAAAAACATTTCCATATCAAGGATAGGAACCCTCGAAGTTTACCACCTGAGACACTAAGTCCAAAAAGCAGGATTGCGGGTGCCAAAGATGTTATGCAGCGAGATCTACTGCAAGACCCAAGGACTTATAAATGATTTGGTTATTGACGGTGGGTGGCTTCTTTAAAGATGAGAAACGTTTCCCTATTTCCTGGTTTTCCTTGCGAACATTTGCTGGGACCACCAGGATTGGCCCGTTCTGCGGCTAGAGAGATTTCGAGAATCAGGAGCAGCCTGCTGCCCCGAGAACAATAAAGAAAGTAGTTGAAGGCATACTCAATGGCGGGGGCGATCCCTTACCTTGGGTAAACAGAAACACCTGTTGCTCCCGGCAAGTAGCCAATCCGCTCGGTTTCGTACCACCATTTGCGAACTTGGAGAAGGTGGGGGACGATGTAGTTTCTCCAGAAAATGGGGTAAATTCGCTCCCATAAAGGTGGTTGTAGTGGAACCACTGAAAGCAATCATCACAGTAGATGGAGCATAATTATACACCAATGAAGGAGGAGGTATTTTGTATCGAGGCGTTCATACGTGGGAAGGTCTCTGTTGTGACAACCCAGAGAAAAAGTAGACAGCAGATCAATTAGAATGATGGCCTTAAAAGAGATAACTGTTCCTTCATAGTGGGTGTCTAGTAGTGAAACTCCCCAACCAATCCATTGGGTTGGAAAGTTGCTTCAAGAAGTCACTCAAGTCTTTAGTTGTATAGCAACAACTGGGAACTAAGTATATAGAACAAACAGTGTAGGCCTTAGGGAGATGTAGGCGAGTCGACACGGCATGCAAGGATGTAGTGAGAGTAAGATAAGATGGGTATGAGACTTGTTCTTATGAACAAAGATTTCCGCTCCCCTTCGGTCATTGGCACTACGGTGAAAGGATTTTAGGGGGAGGTTGGTACTCGGGCGGAGGAAGGAAAATTACGTCCGCAAAGTTGCAACTCTTGAAAGATTCACACAAACGTATAAATGTTGATAAGAATAGTAAGCTCTTCAAAATTAGGTCAATAACCACATAAATTCTGCTGAAAGAATTTAACCATTACGGATGATCAAATTAATTTATTCACTTGGATGAGCGGTAAAGATAGTTTCGATACGTTTGTGAGCGTCCTTTTTATGTTCAGGCAAAGAGACAGGTTGCAAGAAAGGATCCTGATGGAGGACATTGTATATCGGTGCATAGACAAGTCTGGTGGAGAAAGAAGGGGGTCCCATGAATTCTAGCCAACTGCCTCTCTACCTCATTGGCCTGTAAGAGGCATACATCAGGCGGGCATGAGGGCTCAGGAAAAGTGGAGTGGGCAATGTCTCTATCAATAGTAATAAGGTCCCTGAAAAAAACAGTATGTCAGGTTAATTTGCTTGCTTCAAGCAACTTGCTGGAGGACTTGTAGCTCATCAGGATGGAGGACAATGCTAGTGGTGTGACAAAGATTGGAGAAACTCCCAACAGAGTTCCTAAACGGGTGAGGTGGACTGTAGCGGCTGCTTGAATCGATGTGTGCATCCAGAATCACACGATAAGACAAAGGGCTCTTCGGTGTTGAATAAGCTTGGTGCGGGGGTACTGCCCGCTCACAAAGGGGAATAGCAGAGACAAAGTTACTGGGGGAAGATCCAATATCTGACCCTCAGGAGTGGTGTTTTTTTGAGCTTGTACAGGAGTCTCCACGGGTCACGGAGGAAGAGGCCTTGGCGGAACGAAGAGCCCGTTCCTGGGAAGACTCTTAGACACAACGCTTAGAATGGTAAACAAATGGGCAGTTAAATCTGATGTAAGAGAGCTGGATCACGTAAATAAGCAAATATGGAAGTAGGAATAAAAGTAAGCGAGTAAGAGATGTAAGACATTCTGGCTTCAGGCGGTACAGAACACAAAAAAAAGAGAAGTGTTTATTGCGGATAATGGTCAGGGCGGTACAATCAATGAACCGATGGCAAATGAAAGGGGGGAGTAACGAGGCTTCAGACTCATGAAGAACCAGTAGGGAAATGATCAGTAAGGACAAGAGACCCGGCAGGACAATTGTTGGGAGATGATAGCGAGTCTATAGAATAATCCTGCCCCTCAAGTGGATGAAAGTGGATGATGTTCCATCCTTCGGCAGTGTTCTGCTGAGAATATCTGAGGCCCATTCCTGGGATCTGGTTTGAGAGAGGCGACGAGGGCTCTTCGATTGGACAAAATCTTGTGTGATGAACTGACTATCTGACCGGAAGGAAATCACTAGCTCGATTTAGGCCAGAGGAAGTAGGTATGTGTTCTTATTATTGGCCAGCAGCATCAAGGTAGAAGAACGGGACAGGCAATAATGGAGGAGAAGCTCCGAGGCAAATGCAGATGCAGGCAGCTGGGAAGTTAGTCTGGAGATGACTAGATAGTTGCTTCTGAAAGATAGGTAAACCTCTTTGTCTAAAGATCAAGGGCAACATCGATGCTAATCAGTGATCAAGCGGGCACCGCGGAAGGTATTGGAGCTCGGGGAGGGGTGGAAAAGTCCTGATGCAATCTAAGAGGCGCAGCAGAGGCAATGTAGGGGGGAATATAGGGGGACATGCCCTCCCAAGAGCAAGTGACCAGGCTCTGGAAAGAAGGCCAAGGCCCGTAGCTCTGACGGAATCTGAAGAGAACTTCTGAACAACGAGAGCGAGCAGTCTGGATGCAACAATTTGGGCATCTTACGGGGTGCTCCCCCGTTTATTGAGTTGCCTGGGTTAAGGACTCACCTAGGGTCTAACTCAACCCTGGACGATTCTGGGGTCCTCTTCCTCCTCCTCTCACATGTCCAATCTATTCCGAAAAATGGAAGCCGCTTTGATCCTTCTAACATATCGCCCTATAGCTCTCACTTGTATTCTATCTAAGATCTTTGAAAACCCTTCTCAAATGTCTCATTTCTTAGATTATCTGGAATCTCATTCACTTCTATCCGTTCGCCAGTACGGCTTTCGGCGCTCGAGTTCTACTGACGATATACTTTCCTATCTTACTGGATTTATGGTTTTTCCGCCCTTAGGAACTACGGGAGACTTGCGTTGACCTTTGAACATATCCAAAGCAGTTGACCCTTTGGCCCGCGTCCCTGCTCTCCAAGCAGACCCCTTTGTGTTTCCCCCATCTCTTTGCTATAAGCATTCTCATTGTGTTTCCCTTCAAAATCTCTCAATATTCGGTGTTGTTTGATTGGTGGCGACATTCTTTCCTTTTCTGTCAATAGTGGTGTCTCCATCAGGGTTCTGTCCTATCTCCTTCTTTATTCCTACTTTTTCAGAATGATCTTCTCACCTGCACATCTAAACTCTATCCACTCGTTGCCGATGACTCGACCCTTCATTCTTCAACTGATTTCACTTCTACTCCCTCTTTTACTTCTAGAATTGCCTTCTCGTCTTAATCTTCCGATTTTTATTCTCGCTGATCCTGGATAGATTTCCGGGTGGGGTTCGTCTCAACCTTGTGGAAAATTCACTTTTAAAAAAACCAACTTCATACAAATCTCCTTTCTCTAAAAACACCTTCTAAATTTCTAGTCTCTTTCGACGATTCTTTCGTCCGCCTGTTGACAATATAAACATCCTTGCTCGTAACATAAACAAAAAAAATGTCGTTGTAAACCTCACATCACAACGGTTGCTAAGGGCGGCCTCAAAGAAACTGCAGTTCTGTTAAAACTGCGAGACTTTTTTTCCTCTCTCAGTTACTCCAGCTATTGCAAGGGCCTCATCCGCCCTGGTATGGAGTACTTGCTCTCATATCTGGGGGAGGGGTCTGGTTTCACCGACTTTTGGATAGGTCGAGTCAAATCCAAAAAAGACTTATAAACTGTTCTTTACTTTCCACTTCACTTGACCTGCTGGTCTTTGCGGCGCGTTGTTTGGTTGCTTCATCTCTCTTCTAATAGGTACCGGCCAAGCGGTAAGTTGCTGAGGGGAAATTTATCACTAGCGTTCCACCACCTTTACGGACCCCTCGTAGCACAAGGGGTTACACATGAGTTTGTGTTGATATTGGTAACTCAGGCTAGTTCGCTGCTTCCTTCTTTCCTTCTTTCCTGCCACCTCTTGTTCTGTGGAATTCTCTTCCATCTTTCTGTGTTTCCGGCTAAATTTAATCTCCCTTACTTCAAAGCCTGCGTCTGTGCTTCATCTGCGAATTTTCGTTAGTTAAGTGTGAACTTCTGAGGCGGGCAACACCCCCTCCTTGAATTAGGGCTATGCCCGCGAGGGACAACTGTATATATATATATATATATATATATATATAGTTATATATATATATATAATATATATATATATATATATATATTATAATATATATATATATATTATATATATAATATATATATATAATATATAATATATATATATATATATATATATATATATATATATATATATATTATATATATATATAATATATATATATATATAAATATTATATATATATATATATATATATATATATAAAGGTAAAGCAATCGTAGGTCTGTGAGAACGTGTGCGCACCGCACCCTCCATCCTACATCTTAGCTTCCAGTCGGTCAAGTTTCTGAAGAGTGCAGAATTTCGGATGTACTCTTATCTCGTGCTCATACACCCGTGCTTTGATTGCCAGCCACAATTTGAGCATGGGGCAAATTAGGGCAAAGGAGGTGAAATGTCAACCTCTGGAATTTGAACGAAATGTCCCTGGTTCTCTCAACACCTATTACGGGGATGCCAAATTTTGGCGCTAAACACACTATCAACGGCGAGGAATTATACTGACCACACAGTGAATAGTAAATGCCCAATCTTAACCTTAGTGGGTGGGTAGGAGGGGTCGCTAAACACTTGCAGAAAGCGACGACTGCAGAGTACAGGGCCTCTTGAGGAAGGCAAACCCGGTCAAACATCAGTCATCTAAACAGGCATAAGGGCATACTTACCGGTTTCAAGCTGGTAAGGATGTCCTGAGGGGTCTTCTCTCTTGCCTTCATCAGCAAAAAATTGTCCATTATAAAGTATTTCTAATATCGTCGGGGGTGGAGACGATGGGAACCATCTTCCCAACGACTCGTAACTCAGAGAGAAGAGAGCTTTGCGTCTCGTATTGCCCGCCTTAACCACAAATGGAACTATCTCTCATAACGGGTTGCGGTAAGATTCACATGCTGTTAGAGAACACCTTTCTAGGGCTCACTCATTTTGATACTTACTATGATTTTGTCAAGCGGTGTACGGCGTGTCGCATCGAAGAAACGAAAGAGTCGGAAAACCCCAAACTCGGCACCGGGATTAGAAGGACTCATCTCGTATACATGCACGAAGAGTACTCAGAGAAACGAAAGACGCCTCGATCGAGCCATCATTAGGTTTCGTTCGATGAGCACTAGAAGGTGTGATATTCACTGGGCGACCGTAGCCCCGTGGAAAAGGAAAGCTCCTCCAGGTGAAGGTAGGGAAGTTTCAAGAAATTAAAAGCAACAATGTCATTGTGGAATTAATTTATCTACCAGGTCGTCAAAGCCTCTGTTGGAACTTGGCTTAGAAACGGCAGCGGAGGAGAGGTAGGAATCCCGTAGAATCTTTCTTGCTCATTTATGAGTAATTTATTTTGATTGTGTTTTTCATTAAAAGGAAAATCCTGAACTCCGCAATAAATGAGCACAAAAACCATAAAACCAATGATCAGTATTATATACTAAAACTAAACAAACAAAATAAAAAGTAAAAATTTTAAAAATAAAAACCAATGAGAGGAGTTTACAGGTACATTTTATCAAATTCAGTATCATTAATTCAGTCAGTTTCCGAACCACTCGTAAGAAGAAAATTGTTCAAAAATTTCTATTAAATTAAGGAGATGGTATACAGGAAATAAATATGTATAGCTTGCAATAATTGGATGAAAAATATTTCGGTAGAAACAGCACTGATTTCAAAGACGTTCATATCAAAACTGCTGGATATAGTCTTAGGTGGGGGGACGCATGCTGGCTTGCTCTGTACAGCATATGACATGAACACGATATCATTACGATCAATATGAATTCTGCTTAAAAATAATTCTATCTTGCAAGAAATGTTGAGAGAAAATTACAAACAAATTTTCAACAAAATCAATGAGAAATAAAAATTGTTAAATATATATTAACGAAGAAAAAGTTATAAAGGGCTTCTTGAAAAAAATACATTTGAGTTTGGTCGAAACCAAATAAAGCTGTTCCAGTGTTCTTTACTTAGGGAATATTCCTCTTTTTCTTTACATGTTCCCATGAATAAAGACTCGAGTGTAGGGGTCGAAGCTTTGGCTTTCAGTTATATTTAATCCTGCTGCTCATATATATATATATAAATATATATAATATATATATATATATTATAATTATATTATGTAATATATTATATATATATATATATATATAATATATATATTATATAATATATTATATATATATATATATATATATATAATATTATATATTATAATATATATAGTATTTATATATATATACTTATATATATATACATTATATATATATAATATATATATGTATATATAATATATATATATTATATATTATAAATATATCAACTAATTATATATAATATATATATTAATAATATCATATATATATATAATATATATATATATATGAGTATATATATATATAAGTATAATGTATATATATATATATATATATATATAATTATATAAATATATATATATATATTTATATTATATCATATATATATATATATTCTTGTCACATCTTCTCAACAAAAATACTGATTAGAATCTTCAATTGCATGCGATCCGTTTAGTAGATGTTGAGAAATTGTGTTTTTTTTTGCTTAATATATATATATATATATATAATAATATATAATTATATATATATGATATATATATATATATATATATATAATATAATATATATAATATATATATATATATAAGTATATAATATTATTATATATATACTTAAATATATAATATATTAATATATATAATATATATAATTAGGGATGTGCCGAATATTCGGCCAGAATACCGAATATTCGGCTTAAAGTATTCGGCCGAATAATCACCTCGCTATTCGGCCGAATAGTTATTTCAAAGTTCGTCATCCATTTAGGGACAAATAAAGAAAACTTTACACATTGGTCAACAAAAAAGGGTGAAATTTTTCTTGGATGGACTTTTGTAGCAGTATATAGTTAATTAGGAGGACTGCTGATTCCATATATAATCTCGGTATTGCTGTAATCACACCCGTTTTTGTGCAAGCATGGAATCCTTATTTTGCATATTGACAAAATTCATGTGGCACTACGTAGGCATGTATAGACGTTTACCTTACCGCATATTATCTACACAGTAGCGCAAGTTTACTGCGGTCGATATTCGGAAGCATGTGGTAACTTTAGTACGTCTTACATGTATGGATGCAATGACCTGGATGATGTCTATCATTTATCTGAAATAAAGTCGGATGGTCCGTCATTGTTCAAGCCAGGAGTGAACGTGAATGATCTTGATCTATGAGAGTTGTATATGCAAGTTTGTCAACTGAGCTGTTGCTTCGAGGTTGCATGAAATGACTTCTGGCCATGGCACGAAGAGATAACATTTTATCGTATACCGAGAGCAGAGCTGCGGGGGCTCTTCCAGTCAGAATGGTAACCTTGTGTATGCAGTGAGTTGCAGGCCTATACTCGCTTTATGGGACTCCCAGCATTACGATGCAGCTGAGTTGGCGACTGTTTATTGACACTTCCAAGAGCAGAGTTAAAGTGGTGTGTTGCTTGCCCACAACGGGCAAACAAGGTATGCTTCGGTTCCGGTTAGGGGTTACTCGCGTACGGATGAGAGAGGAAGTATGCAAAAATCAAGACGGTTTGGAGAGGCTACAATATATCAGGTACATGGATGGTAATATGCGTCGACCTCAAAATGGAAAACATTTTGCTCGGTCAGCAAGCAGGTTTCACCAAATATCCCTGCCTCCTGTGCTATTGGGACAGCCGGGCGGCAAAGGATCACTGAACCAAAAAGAGAATGGCCACCGAGGAAACCTTGACGCCAGGTGACAGGAACATCGTACCGTGAAACCACTTGTACAGAGAGAATACATCATCTTACCTCCACTACACACAATAAAACTTGGTTTGTGAAACAAACTTTGTGAAGGCCCTGGACCATGATGGTGAATGCTATATCCCTATATATGCTCAATGTTTCCTGGTCTGAGTGGACGAGAAGAAAAAAGCTGGGATATTGATGGCCCACAATACGAACACTCCTCCGTGAATGCTGCCTTTTCTACAACAGATGACGTGTGTTAGGAGGCAAAGCGTGGATTACTGCGTTTTCAGATGATAGACAGAATTTTTCTGGGAAGAACAGAAAAAGCCGAGAACCACTAACAGTGTACAGGAACTGCTAGACAGTTTTCTTTCTCATGGATGTAGAATGAGTTTAAAGTTCACTACTTACATTCTCACCTAAGAAATGGTTCCGGAATAATCCTAGGCGATGTTAGTGGTGATGAGCAGGGTGAACGCTTCCCTCAAGATCTAAAGTTCATGGTAGGACGTTACCAGGGCAAGGGGGATATCAATATGATGGCCGACTTGATTGTGGAGCCTGATGAGGGATATTCCAGACAGCTTTGCACAAGTAGATCGTCTACGAAGAGAAAACGTTACTACCATCTAGGTATGTTTACATTAACTAAACCCATTCTCCTATTACATTCATTGTTGTCCTATATTACTCTTTATTCATAGTGTATTATATGTTTAACATATATCTATAAAGACATGTATCATGTCATTGCGATTTGTTTCTCTCCTTTCATATATACATTTATATATAGAATATATTATAATAAATATATAATAAAATATATACTTAATGTAAAAAATTGAAATAATAATGTATATATATATATATATATATATATAATATATATATAGATATTATATATATATATATAATATATAAATTATATATTATATATATATATATATATATATCGTAAAAATGCTTTATAACCCATTTGAAAAAAAGGATATATAAACATCATAAATTTACAAATCAATTATCATATCAATATCTCACAAATGTGATTTGTTATTGCTAAAACGATAAATTATTGGCCTCCGCACATCAATTTAATCAATTGCGAAACCCCGTCCAAGGAATTTCATGTTTACCAGTGTTATTATACAAAGGTAATAAAAACAAAATGTTAAATAAACTATTTCTTACCTATAGCAAACCATTCACATATTAAAAATAATTAATGAAAATTGAAAAGTTTCGTAGTTAAAGATATTAACTAAACTTCATTGAATAAGCTCTAAGGTTAAAATAACATAAATAACAGACTCTATTTTAGAGGGACAACTTATACCCTTGGCTCATTAAAATATTTCCTTCCTGTTTAAATATTCTTTCACTTTCGACTGATGCGGTGGAGCTGAAAGTCTTTTATGGCGTAGTTTTTTTCAATTCAAATAAAAACTATTCCATGTTTTTCCACCAAATTGACAGGAATTTCATCCTTTCACATACTCAGTGAGGAACCTTAGAAAAATTCTGGTTTCCTATCTGTGAGTAGATGATGTGATTTTACTTTTTGTATACAATAATCACATCGTCAGAAGAATAGGACTTTCTTTTTTCACTCTCACTTTCTTTTCTATATGACGATTTTGATGCCACATTTCTTTAAAACAATCCATTAAAGAAGGGAAAATGGAAACCTTCAGCTTCACTTTCCCCACTACTGAATCATCGCCAGAAGAGTCAGGAGCAAATTTTCATGCATTTCTTTTCCATGCCCCTCAACGACCATATTTTGTACTGATTCATTGATTCATGTTGAAAATTAGCTTGATCGCAGATCTACTAAGAAAGTAGCTACACGCAAAGATTTTATAACATAGAAACTTAGAAGTCTTTTTTCTACTGATTTCGTAGCTCTTCACGAGTGTAATATTTCCCTGAAGCTGTTGCTTTATAATTGCTCTTATTTAAAAACTAGATTTTATTGATAAAATGGCAAGGGTCACTTGGGCGGACTGTTACTTCACGTTTAATGCTTGTTTTAGTGATGTTGGCAAATGGCTTAAGTAAATGGAATAATTTTGCCACTTTGAAAATCAGTCAACATTTTCTGATTTGCATTCAGCAGCGTAATATGGATGGGGGAACATTTTTGTTCCAAACAAGTCTTTTAAGCATATTCATAATTTCTGTGCCAGCGTGTAGAAACGCCTTGAATTAATTTTATGCTGTTTGACTTCAGCTGGCCACTGTAAAGTTTTAAGCTTTGCAGTTGCCGTTGCTGAATGGTGAAAATGAGAGGATATGCTTCTGCAAGTAAAGAAAATATCTTTAACAGACTTCTGACAATAATTTTGAATCGGAAGCAATAGTTGCAACATGTGAAAAAAACATCGAAATGGTAAGCAAGCTACTCTCCCCTTATACAGCTAACCATGTTATGGGCCATTTATTCCCGTATCACTTAAATGAATTCTATTTTTTAGAATATGGAAAAATGTCAAAGGCCTTATAGGATCTGACAAATGACAAGATTTTCGCCATATTGGCTAATAAACTTGGCATATATTTTTTTTTTTGGAAAAGAAATTTTCTAAAATTTAATTTAAATTGAAATAAACTTTCCTTATGTTGACCGTAATTTATTGTTTATAAAGCTCAATATTCGGCCGAATAGTTCGGCAAAAAGCCGAATAACGAATATTCGGTATTTTGGCCGAATAGGCCGAATACCGAAAACTTACCGAATATTCGGCACATCCCTAATATATATATATATATATATATATATATATATATATATATTGTATATCATATATTAATATATATATATATATATATATATATATTATATAAGTATATATATATATTAATATAAATATATATATAAAATAATAATATATATTAAGTGATGGAGCGGAAAGCTGAATCTTTACATAACCGCGTTGCGCGTTGTGCAATAAAAAAAAAATTTAACTTGATTTGCTTTTACTACTGTACTACTACAAATATATAATAATAATAATAATAATAATAATAAAAAATAATATTATTTTATTATTATTATTTATAATTATTATTTTATATTCTTTGATATATTATTATTATATGATTATTATTATTATTATTATTATTATTATTGGTTACATTGAATCAATTTACTTAAAATTTAAGTATTTTAAAACTTTGAATTGTACCTTTTTTACATGTAATTGAGTTACCAGAGTGCGGAACGAGGACCCATGCCACAATGCACCCCACCATCCAATTTCCCATCCTCCGCCCTATGGAAAACTGGAAAAGTATCCAACTAAGGTGCTTCTTATAGTTATTCGTGTTTGCATTTGAATTTAGAAGCGGCAAGTTAGATTTAAGGAATAACAATTTTTCAGCATTTTCCTTTCTCGTTATAAATTAATCCAGCTCTGCTGAAAAGTTGTTCGTTTGGTATTCTACTAAGATAGCATAACAAAGTCTTTTTTTTTTTTCTTTCTTGTAGCATCGTCTTCAACTCTTTTTGAAGTTATGCTCGCCCCATTCTCTCTCACCACATTAGAGGATCAACTTCGGGATCGATCCTCTTTTCTTTTTTGATATTTTGCTATTTGATACAAAACATTTTCATAAAGCTCTATTTTTGTATCATCATCACTACTTGATGCTAAATGAGCATTCATGGTTTCAAATAGAGTTTTTGCTTGGCATGTTGAAGCGTTGCTTTATTTCTGGAAAAGTCTTAAAGTTAACTTTTAAAAAGATAACTTCTGACAACCGCAGTTGCGGTTGTGAAGACCAGTGAAAACAGCGGTTGCGGTTGTCAAAATATTGCGGTTCGGTTATTCGATCCATCACTAAATTATATATTATTATATTATATATAATATATTATATAGATTATATATATATATATATATATATATAATATATATTATATAATATATATATATATATATTATATATATGATATATATATTTATTATACAAAAACGCCTCGTGGCGCAGGATGTTGAGTCGCCGCTCTCATACGAGGACGCTGGTTCAAATCCTTCCGCGTAGCAGTTGGGTTTTATCAACCTGGGGGCGAGAATTAAACTCGACTGGCAAACACGTTTGGTGGCGCGGTTTGGGATTACCAGGCCTAACGTTCGATTTCCTGTAGTCCCCAGTGTTACCCTCTGAAAAGGAGATAAAAGCACGTTAAAAGGTAGTAATATATATATATTATATATTATCATATATAATATACCTATATATATACTATATATATAAATATATATATTATATATTATATATATATATTTATATATATCATATATAAACCTATACTTATGAAAAAATTGTACTATAAGAGAGGAGAGGCACTAAAAAATTACTCTCTGCTTAGACTATAGGTTGCAGTTGAAGCCAACATTTAGAAAATGTTCTCGGAAGAGGAGGATACTTTTGTTAAATAAATATTAAATTATATAATATATAATATATATATATATATATATAAATATATATATATACATCATATATAAGTATATATCAGTATATATATATATTATATATATAATATATATATATATATATATTATTATTATAATATATATTATATATAGTTGATGCAGTAGATGTCATTTTTTTCGCATCCGCGGAGCGGATGTTATATATATGTGGGCCTAATATATTTCCGAGTTTAGCACAATCTATAATTAATGCTACCAGGGTGCGGGAAGGGGACCCAACTCAAATGCACCCCACCAACCTCCTTCCCCCCCCCCCCCCGCCCCCATATTTCCGTCTTTTAAAGAGATTGTAACCGTGAATTATATACTTTTTGCTACTAGTACTGAAATTCAAATATAGGAAAGTTGTGCTCGAGAAACATTCAATTTTTCTGCCTTTTCTGATGAGAGTCTGTTTCTCTTTTCATCATATATTAGCCCAGCATTGCTAAATACTCTCTCACTTGGAATACTTGTTGGAGGACAGGTCAAGTATTTCCTTGCAAGTTTACTTAAGCGTGGGGTAAAAATTTTGCTAAACTTTCCTCAACTGATAGGATCATCATTTTTATCTAGTCGTTTTTCTTGGTGATAGTTTTCAATCATTTGACTACATCTTTTGGTAATGCGTGTGTTTCTTCATTACTACTGGACTGTAGAAATTCTTCCAGTGAATCTGTTTTGATTTACTTGTAGAAGGTGTTGGTTCTATAGATTTCGTTTTTTCCCTTTAATGGCTGGCGAATTAATAGACTGTTCGGATTGAAGTTTTTTAACTGCAACACAAAGTGACGATTTAACTTGTTCTAATAATGTTACAAAAAAAACTTGTCTTTATAACGGGGATCTAAGTAAGTTGCAATAGTATGAAGGTCATTAATTTCCACATAGCCAAAGCGTTTTTCTAGCTCTAGTTTTATAACATCTTTCATTTTTTTTAAACCTCATCATTTTCATTTGATGATGGTTCAAAATGCTTCCTTAGCGTTGAGATTAATGATATTACATCTGAGACAGAAGCTGTAGAGGCGCTGATTTTTGTGGCAACCCTAATCTCCTGTGATTCTATTGACTCAAATTATTATTAACTTCATGCTGTGTGATCATGAGCCATCATTACACAGTCGAGTCGAGTCCCAAGTATTTTTATTATAAAATTCTTTATCAAATCTCGACAATAAATATCCGAGCGACATCCGCAGGGCAGAGCGCGGATGCGGATCTTTAATAATGTGCGGATGCGGATGTTACCTGCATCACTAATATATATATATAAGGGAGATGTTGTTCGTGCATAGTTGTGCCATTGACGACTGAAGTAACCCAGAGTAACGGTTTTATAAGTTTAAGGTTTCTCATTGATCCAGTCTGGACACTACGCTCCAGCCTGGACGATGATTGTATTATATTATATATTATTGCTGTAGTTATTACCAAAACTTAGAGAATTATAGAGGTTATAATTATGTTCTCTCTTTTTAGTTTGGATATATGATTTGATGTTATTGATAATATTATAACCTAAACACTTTGTTAAAGTTCTAACGAGTACATGATATTGTACCAAAACATTGTTAACAAACAATTCCATACATACTCGAAGACTTTGAAGACCTGGAAGTTAGATATCCAGATTTTCCAGGTTAGTGTGTACGGATAAATAAAAGATTCCATTTCATTCATTATGTAAAATTTATTAATGTTATGTGCTGGAAAAGCAGTAGTAACCCAACCGTTATTGTTGCAGTTTCATATCAGAAAGAACCAGCAACTATTGAATTAATTGAACAAACC
>JABUQX010081103.1:20000-21782 GCA_015478945.1 Trachelipus rathkii | reverse complement strand
ATCTTTCCTACAACACTCAATTAACCTTATTCCCTAATAATTTCTACAGTTCCCTTTATCTCCCTTACACTTATATAAGGGTACTATTACTGCTCTCCTCCAATACCTGGAACTATACCTCCATAAACGCTTTAATTACACAACTTCCAGATCCAGATCAATCACATCTCGGCCTCCGTTCTTGATCATTTCACAAATAATTTCATCTATACCTGAAGATTTTCCCATTCTTCAACTTCTCACTCTACCATTACCTCCTACTTGCTATAACATCATCCCAAAAATACCTATTCCTTCTTGCACCATCAAACCCACACACATTTCTACACCTCTTCATTATTACTGCCAATGATATGCAGATTTTCGAAGAGTTCTTTCCACACTACCCTAACATCCATTTCATCAGTTTACAGATGCACCATCCCAATTCATTATTGCTGAGCAAGTTCCACTTATTCGCTTTCTTAACCTCGCGATCCTTTCAAAAGAGCTTTCCTATTTCCCTGTAGTCCCCATTCATCCTCCTTCCAAACTGTTCATTTACCTCTTCTATTTCTCCTACGTATGGCAACCTTTTAGTATTTCTTTTTTTCCTCCTTATATAATTCCAAGCATCTTGCTTTTGAAACTTCATTCAATGCGTTACTACTTACAACACGCTTGGATTTAACTGGATCCGCTGAAATCAGATCTTCATTCCATCGCTCATTGTTATTATTTACTTCAATTTAGCACATCCACATAACTTCTTTTGGCACTGCTAACAATTGCTTCCGTCATTTGCTTCCTAATTTGTTCAGTTTCAAACTTGTTCACATTCAACTGGTTATACTTGCGAACGCTCTTATATACTTATCCTAATTACCTTGTTCGCTTAACTTCTCACTCTTATTTCTACCCACTTCCTTCCTTTATCACCTTCTCTCCATCCAGGCTCCCACTAACTTAATTTTATATAGAACAGCATAATGATCCAATAATCCCATTGCTAATCCCCTCACTGATTCAACATCCAACACATACTTCACATCTCCTTCTTCACCCAACACAAAATCAATCATAACTTTTCACTTTGATACATCTCTCCTTACACCAACTCTAGTATACATTATGGATACTCTGTGTGTTTAAAGAAAGTATTACTTCACAGCATACCTCTCTCCTCACAGAAATCAATCACCTTCTACCATTTTCCCATTATATCACATGTTATACCATCCCTTTTATTTTCTATCCAAATATTAAAGATACCAAAAATTAATGAAGTTCTACTCACCCCATCCAAAACTCATTGAAACTTATCCAAAAAAATCGTACTCTCTTCACGTCACAACCACACATACCTTGACCTTTTCAAACTTAAATTTAATCATTAGAATTCTAGGACTCACACACACAAAAGTCTACCATAGCTCTGTACCACAAGTCACTTATCAAAATTGCAACTCCTTCTCTCCCCCCCTCATTCCTTTCCACACCAGCCACACACACATTTCACACCCACCACCACTCATTTCACCGTGTTTCTTTCATCTTTGTTCAAGTCACAGCGAGCAAATCAAATTTGCCTTTCTATATGACATTTCATCACCTTAATAAACTTTTCGTAAAACATTTATTCCTTTCTGACCATTCCATTACCCATTACGATTCATACAATTTCTCCGAAAAATTAAGACGGCCGTTTAAGGCGATTCACGACCATCTCCGAGGCATGCATCAGCATTCCTAGCAAGTGATAGGTGGTAGTGGGCAGCCAACCCAACTACCCCCGTCCCTTAG
>JABUQX010081103.1:10000-15000 GCA_015478945.1 Trachelipus rathkii | reverse complement strand
ACGTTTGTGCATCCTATTTGGTAGTCGCTGTGGTTCGTGAGGTGGAGTGACTTTTTATTTTTTCTATCATAAGGTCTTTATCTCTCGAACACCCTTGCTTATCCTACCCACCCACAAACTTCTTAAAACTTTGAAAAAGTATGCAACTGACTTATCATAGTAATCGCTTTACTTCATCAAATGAAACTTCTATATCTACTTACAATGGAATAACCATAAGTTACGCCTCCCTCGAAGAGAAGGTAACAGATGGTGTTAAGGCTGAATTGGCACCCCTGAGGGGGGCCAGAGGAGCAGTGAAAATGAAAATAGCTATCAAGCTCAAGCAACTTGTTGAAATCACAGGAGATGGTGACCTTTCTCTTGTTTCGTTTGTGTTGGAGGAGGTATCGATGAGGTTGAGAGAGATACGCAGATAAGATAAAGAAATCAAGACCTTAATCTGTGCTTCTGGTATACTCAAATACAATTCTGTATTGTTGGATGAGGAATTAGTGGGATCACCTTCAAAAGCAAAAAATCCTCAATTTATTTCACCCTTCTGCTGCCAACGTTTCGCACCATTTGTTAGCTTCTGAAATACATTCTCTCATGGAATCGGACCAGCAACAAACTGAGGTTCACTCCATTCTGAGGACTTTAACCACCAGAAAGCAGGAAGTCAAAATTCCTGCACTAAAGTGTACAAGCTTTTCGGGAGGAACTGACCGTCTTCAGTTTCGCCCTTTCTTGCTTTCTTTCGAAAATATCCTCGGGTGCAGACGTGACCACACTGAATCTGCCAAGCTTCAATATCTGAAATCCCGTCTTTCGGACTGAGCCCAAAAGGATGTGAGCACCTCAATATAGATCCAAATATGAAGTAGCTTTAAAGATATTGAAAGATCTGTATCTTGATGAGCCATTCCTTATCGATTCTCTATTATACTAAATATATTCTGCACCTGCTTTGAATTCCAAGGATCTTGAAGCAGTGAGAGCATTCGTGACAGAGATGTGAGCTCACCTCCATGAATTAAAAGAATTCGGTGTGGATCTTTTGGTGGAGGATTCTTCCGAGTGCAAACTTCTCAGTCATGTTCTGATTGATAAGCTGCCTCAAAATTTGTCACGAGAAATTAAAATCGCTAATATGAAGTATCTATCTGTTATTACCATCTTCGAACATTGTCATACAATCCTGAGGTCTATGGAAAGGATGAAGAATAAATCTCTTTCCTTTTCTACTTCATCAAAGAAGTCCTCTTCTTCACCTCGCAGTAGAAAGAAGACTTCTTCTTGTCATGCTTCAGAAAAATCCTCCATGCAGGAGTGAACCACACCTTCTCCAAGATATTACAAAATAACAAATAAGACATTCTCAGAGAAGTGCAAACGTTGTGAGGGTGCTCATTTCATGTTTTCCTTCTGGACCTATCTCAGTCCGTCAGCTAGAAGAGGAGCGCTGCCAGTTGTCTTAGGCTTTGTGCATGCTGCAGCAGCACAAAATACGCAATATCCTTCATGCCCAGCAAAGAGGTATGGTTTTAGCCATCCTTGCGTCTTGTGTAAAAGCAAGACTCACATCACTGCTCTTTGCTGTCTAGGCGTTAAGTCCTAGACTAAAGGAAAAGGACCCAAACCCATTGATGAACATTCTAAGTCTGCGTCTGATGCCACATTTACAGAAGATGATGATACCAGGAGGAATCATTTCTGCATCAATGCTGGATCCGCTCCATCAGCAACATTCTTCCTACTGTTTTCCCTTGAAGTCAGAAAAAGAAATAAAACTGTAGCGGTACGCTGTCTTCAAGATTATGGGTCGCAGAGGAGCTATCAAAACATTTCTGGGAGAACAGTCTAGAGCAATGCATTCCTTTGATTTGGATTTGGACCCCTGTTGTGGCTCTTTTTTAAAAATTCTCATGCTAATGGATCCTGGTTTTTACATCGGATTTAAAGTAAAGGGATTAATGGGAGCCGACTTCAAAATCAGGCACAACAGATACAGGATTGCAGATCGTTTCTACTACAAAGACCTACATGAGGATAGTGTGGAAAATGTGAATGTCTTTTGGGGATAGATTCTTTATACCTGGTGAAGCATTTCAAAGTTATCACATGTTTGAAAGGAAGTGTCATCAAAATCGGTCATGGATTAATTCCTTTCAGACTTGTCAGGAGTTTTCAGCTACTCAAGTTGGCACAATTTTTAAATTTAATTAATTTCGAAATCAAAAGGAGATAGGGTCTTCATGACAATCACAGTTGCCTTTTTCTCTCTGATAGTCTATAAAAAATGTCTGATACAATTTTAAACTCTATTATAAATCCATCTTCCTCCTACTTCGACCCTCTTCTTCATACATACCCTGACATAGACTTAGATGTGGGTCTTCAAACTTATATAAGTTGAAATGTATTGGAATCAACAAGGACGTAGACCAAGGCTCCATCTACACCATCTTCGATTGCAGATTTCATGAGGGTATAGGATTCAAAGAATGAGAGTTTCATGTGGAAATTCCGTGGTACGATGTGCTAAAAGAGGTACCATCGAACCACCAGGTGATTCTTCCAGCACTTCATCGATTCAAGCAAAATCTTCAAAGACAAAACCTCGAGTCTACTTATGGAGACATCTTTCGTCAGTATCTGGTCGATGGAATCATCGAGAGCATACAGGTGTCTCCAAAGGACTTTCAAAAGCACATCTGGATCCCCCATCGCCCTGTGGTGAAGAATGCCTAGCATGTCACCACCAAAGTGAGGACGGTCTTCAACTTCAGCCTTCGGGTCTGGAATAGTCAACCTCTTAATCAGGCGTGCTACCCTGGTTTAGATTTGATAGCTTCTCTGTTTAGGCTGCTTCTAAAATATCGAAGGCCTTTCTACAAATTAGACTAAAAAAAAGAGGACCGTAATAAGTTCTGTTTCTTCTGGGAGAGAAGAAAATGGTGTTCTGCCCACATTTTGGTATACATCCATCGTCTTTGGTCTGGCCGTCAGTCCATATATACTTTGTGCTGTTATTCGACACAACGCGAAACAGTATCCACCAGATCTTTGTTCTTCACTACTGGAGAACAATCTTTATACGGAGAACTTTATCTTCTTTTCTCAGTCATCAGTCAACACATTAACTAACATATTTAATCAAACTTCAACTCGTATGCGCGAGGGTGGTTTTGGTTTGTGTTCTTGGAGCACAAAAAGTCTGAGGGAAAGCATTCATTGCACCAGAATCTGGAGGAAAGTGTTCTGGGATATCTTTTCGATGCTACTTAAAACTCGATCAGACTAAGTGATTTTGATATCTCCTCAACCTTTAAAACAAAACGTCAGCTTCTCTTTCAAATTGCCATGGTCTTGACCCTTTTTTTCTGGTTTCTTCCTGTTGCTATAAGAGTCCGTCTTCTAATACGAAAGACGTGGGAACAGGAGATTGGGTAGGACGAAGTAATTGACGAGGAATTGAAGATTTCATGGGAGCAGCGGAGTTCTGACTTAAACATTAAAAGACATTCTCTCTTTTTAGGCCATGCTATGAGACCGAAAGTTCTGACCTGTCTCTTCACATCTTCTGTGATGCCAGTTCCGCCTGCTATGGTTTCGTGGTCTACGTTTCTTCATCTACCAAGGAGCCCAAGCTTCTTTGGTTTAAGGGAAAAGTTTCAATCTTAAAAGGGAAAACTCTACCATTTTTGGAGCTCTTGTTGGTATTTCTGGCTTTCAGTTGTCTTCCTCAAGTTTTTGATGGCTTTCCTGAATCGAAATTCAGCGTTTTAGGCATCTTTTCTGACTCGTAGTTTACTTTGCAATATATTATTAAAGGAGAAAAAAAGAAAAAGAACGTTTTCGTCAAAAATAGGATTCGCGACATTCAAAAGATAATGTCTTCTCTTGGAGAAAATCGAAAATCATCACTTAATTCCCAAATTTCATTTCGTAAAATCTGAAGAAAATCCTGCAGATCTCCTCATCCGAGGTTTGACAACTGAAGAATTTGGGAAATCTTTTTCCTTTTGGAAGCAAGATACTGCAGCCCCAATTTATTGGCGCCTGGAGCAGAGTAGAGTAGAAAAATAGCACAAACAATCCATCTCTTGTGCTCTCGACTGCCAAACAAACTGAACCACCACCAGTGGTCAAGTTTGAAAAATTTTCCAAACTCCACGCTTTGTTTCGAGAATGTTCTCTCTATAAATTTTCCGCAATCACTTGAAAATTAGGCACCCATTGCGAATCAATGGTACGATTATCCTGACTAAGGAGGGGGTTTGCAGGAAGAATTCTTCATAAAAATCTTGTCTTTTTAAGAAAGCAAGAGAGGAATACTTCTTTGATGATCCTCCAACCTGATTCTGGTCAATTATTTGAACTTGCATCTTAATGATCAACATCTTATAAGAATCAAGTGTAGATTGACTTGCTTCAACTACTATGATTTTGACTGCTGAATCCCATCCTTTTGGGGAAATAAATTATTTCACTCTTCTTTTTATAAGGAATGCACCACCATGAGTGCAAAGCATTTGGGGATTCATACCACTTTGACGAACATCCATCTTAGGGCATTTGCGATCAGAGCAGTCGCAGAGCTACCATCAAAAAGGGCTCTTTGCCTGCTGTATCAGATACAAAAGATTATGACAGCTTTGCATTTAAATATCCTCGTTTCACCAACTTTAGGATGGCCTAAGTTAAACTTCCGCCCTTTCTAGCTGTTGGAGTTAAGGCTTCACCAGCTTTGGTAGGTAAGAGAAAGGCTCTCCACAAAGCTCTGGAAAATGTTTATTCATTATTTTAACACATGGTTTAAATGTGCGTGTTGTATATTTGGATTTTGATAGCCAGATATTGTCTCTGAGTCATCGTCCAATTGTATCCAACATTTTGTTCAGCGCTTGTGGGAGTGTTGACGTTGTGCACAGCGGACAATGCGGAAATCCTTTGTACAAGAGTCGGAGTACATTGAATCCTTTTGTTCATCTCGGAAAATAACAGAAAGGTTTCTC
>JABUQX010081103.1:2500-5000 GCA_015478945.1 Trachelipus rathkii | reverse complement strand
ACTAATTCCCCCCCTCCGGGGAGGGTCTCCGGAACCCCGCTTCTTTGGTATTGGGGTCGCGGGGTTCCTCGCCCCTTCCCTACGGGCGTATGAAAACTCCCCCCCTGTGGTTCCCGTCGGCTCGAGCCCCCTTACATTGCCGTGTAATACCTTTACAACAATATATATATATATATATATTATGTCCCCTGCTCCGAAAAAAAAAATCGATATATTGATATTTTATTTATTTATTTATTATTTATTTTACATTTTTCCTAACTAAAATTTTACAAGGATTCCAAAAATGTATTCCTTTTCGCTGTAGCTATTGTAGTTTTTGAGATATGATTTTTTTTTATTTTTTTTTTCATTTTTTTACAGTTTCCGCAATAAAATTTTGC
Organism: Trachelipus rathkii; assembly: GCA_015478945.1. Taxonomy (NCBI): domain Eukaryota; kingdom Metazoa; phylum Arthropoda; class Malacostraca; order Isopoda; family Trachelipodidae; genus Trachelipus; species Trachelipus rathkii. The sequence continues at coordinate 4,617 of JABUQX010081103.1, read as the reverse complement.
CAGGATTCCAACAATGTATTCCTTTTTGCCTGTAACTATAGTGTAAGTTCCGTTTGAAGATTGGATCGATGATGTTTGGTCCGCCTCTAAACCAAATATCACCTATATTATATATATATATTATATATATATATATATATATAATATTATATATATATATATATATATATAATATATTATATTATTATTATATATATATATATATATATTAGATATATAAATATATATATTATATTATATATTATATATATATATATAGTATAATATATATAATTATATAGAAAATATATATATACTATAATATATATCATATTGATGTACGCCTATTTTTGCACGCCCTGTTTAACGACGCTTACCTCAGTAGACTTGTCAGGTCTCTGCTTGTCTCTTATAACACCGCACTTCTGCAACTTTACCTAGGTAGTGTAGTACATTTAACCACACTCAATATGATTTTATATTAAGGTATCACATTTATAGTGTCATTTATCTGCGTACAAATTAAATAACGTTTCGAATAACGTCATTTGAAAGAATGACTTTATCATTCCATGGGTCAGATCCTTGGTTTTAATTGAAATTATTGAATGGTGTGTTTATTTAACTACACCCGGATCAACACCTTGTGTAATTTACATACACAGTCCAGTTTGTTACAAACATACTCTTCCTGTCAAAAGTTAAATTCAGTTGTTTCAAACAATATTAATCAAACCATTTACGCATATTATTTTTTTCCCTAATTTTCTTTTACTTACCTTTTTATGCCTGTTCTGGTCATTGTCATATTTCATGAACAAGGTTTCTTCATTTATTGATAACGTCAACAGATTGATGGTACAGTTTGATGTGCAATTTAATTATATCTTTACAGGTTTAAACCAAGCAATATTGGTATATTTTACGTGTATAAATTTATCTATGGTTTGAATATAAGACCGTTATTTTGTAAGGAAAGATGGAAAAACACTACACTGGTTATGAAGAGTTGGCAGAAGTTATAATCTTGTGGCGAAATAATTTGAATATATTTGTCTTTTACTTCATAGTATTTTTCATTCATTAATGGAAATTGATCTTTTAAATAAAACGAAATAATTTAAATCATTTCCTTTTATTTCATAATGTTTTTAATTCATTCAAAGAGATTGATCTTTTAGATAAATTACCAAACCAGAGTAGAATAAAAAGAAATATATTATTTCTTTTCTTAATCACACCGAATATATAGAATCTTTTTTTTTTTTTGGGTGTATCGCGGATACCTTTATGTTAATTGTCTGATAGAGGAATACCAGTACTAAAATTATCAGTGTACCAATTCGCACAACATATTAAACGTTAGTTTTTACTTTCGATACATATTTTTACATTTTGATATTTTGCAAATTCTTCTTCATTATAATTATATTACAGGGAAATAATATTTTACAAGATCATGGTGGGTACTGAGTTTATCAAGTCTAAAAATAATGAAATTTTTATTTTTTTAAAGAAATCCATTTCATCTTCTTTCAGAAATTTACCAATAATGAAAACACAAGAACGCGTGTTTCTGGTGACTTCCTGAATCATAAAATTGTGATTTAATAAAATCAGAGAAAGATTTAAAAAGAGATTTCACATACTTATTCTAACAGACAGTGTATTTACAAAATTTGGGGACAAATATGTTTCTCCGTACAGGACTAGGGGGAAAGAGAACACGCAAATATAGAACTTAAGAATATTGATGAAGAACTACGATAGTTTGAGCATGAACCAACAACGTCCGATAAGATGTATGTACACGTACTGTGATACCTGACAGGTATACCTGTACAGGAATAACTGACAAGTACAGTGATATCACGGGACTCCAGTATAACTCTTGGGTTGGCAGTTCAGTTTTAGCTGACACGAAAAAGATGGCACGCTTGCATGCATCAACTTCAAGAGTGAAGATCACAGGTTGCCAATGCGAGATGAATCGATGGATCTAGAACCTGACATTCTTCTTGATGAAGTTGTATGGGAGATTAATCAGTAAGCTAAGGAAAAGGCACCGGAAATATATGGAATTCCTGCTGAACTCTCTCAGCCTGTGCTTACCGCAGCATTGGCGAGTCTGTGACAGC
>JABUQX010081102.1:87500-89381 GCA_015478945.1 Trachelipus rathkii | reverse complement strand
ATAATAATAGTAATAATAATAATATGAGTATAATAATTAAATAATTATAATAATTATAATAATAATAATAATAATAAAATAATAATAATAATAATAATAATAATAATAATAATAATAATAATAATAATAATAATAATAATAATAATAATAATAATAATAATAATAATAATAATAATAATAATAATAATAATACTTTCTCATGGATTGCGACAAAATATATATTCTTTGCAAGATCATAAAATAATATGCAATTGCCAATAAAGGTCTGAAGGGTTGCTTGGCTATTGACACAAATGGATACAAAATGCTCACAAATATTTTCTGTGAATATGAATATATATATATATATATATATATATATATATATATATATATATATATATATATATATATATATATATATATATATATATATATATATATATATTTGTATTTCGTTATATATATATATATATATATATATATATGTATATATATAAAAGATACTTTACTGCACAAATAGCAATTAATAAAAATACATTATCGTTTACCAATTTCTTTATTTATTTATATGGAATATATATATATATATATATATTTATATGTAATAATAATTTAAAATTAATAATATATATATATATATATATATATATATATATATTTATATATATATATATATATATATATATATATGTATATATATATATATATAATAATATATGTATAATAATAATAATATATATATAACTCTTTATAATATATATATATATATATAATAATAAATATATATATATATAATATATATATATATATATATATATATATATATATATATGTATGAAATAATAATATATATATATATATATATAATAACAACCAATAATATATATATATATATAATTTTTTTTTTTATTTATATATATATATATATATATATATATATATATATATTATATTATATTATATTTACGCACCATCTCATTGTGTTGTCCCACACTGGCACGAAGCTGTGAATCTAACTGTATATCTATACGAGATGACCCAAATGTTTTAAATTGTAAATCACTAAAAATATGTGATTGTGACTTTTCATGTTTATTAATGGCATTGTGCAGATTGTTCAGATTACCATAACCAATTTTGGACCAAACTGTTTCGTATTTAGCAAACATAAGACATGGCCAACAAAATAGTCTATTTAATTTAACACTTCCTGCAAGCCACTTGGTTTTCTCATATTGCGTTGCTTGGAAATATCGAACATATTCCTGTCCTTTTGTCTTTGTGAGGTGCTTTAAGATTCGGCAATTCGAGGCATAGTCGGCCACTTTGTATTAAGTTCAATTTTTCTTGCAAAGTGTGGAGACGAAAAGGACGCTTCAATAACTTTTGAATAACGCAAAACAAATCATCCATTATTAATAAATAATAATCCCAGTAACTCACTATAGAAAACACACATTATATATATATATATATATATATATATATATATATATATATATATATATATATATATATATATATATATATATATATATATATATATATATATATATATATATATATATATATATATATATATATATATATATATATATGAAATAAAAATAAAAAAAGAGCCAATAACAATAAACAATCACACCAAACCTATAAATCTTAACTGAAGAGGAAGCGGTAAGCTTACAACTTATATATTCCATTTAAAAAGTGAACTTCTGGCGAAAATGCGAAACGTTTTCGCGCATGCGCCACCGAGTAAAATTGACTCTTTTATGAACGGTAATATGACCACTTACTTAGCTCTGTTATTTTTTTCATTTCTGCATATAGAAAAATTTAGCATTTATAAATTCAACTTAAGAAATGATATTATCAGTTGCATCAGGTTTGAAGTAATAT
>JABUQX010081102.1:80000-82500 GCA_015478945.1 Trachelipus rathkii | reverse complement strand
TCTCACTCTACCCATTACCTCCTCCTTACTAATAACCTCATCCCCAAAATACCTATTCCTTCTTGCACCATCAAACCCACACACATTCACTATCACCTCTTCATTACTGTTAATATTGTGCAGATTTTCGAAGTGTTCTTTCCACACTCTCCTCACATCCATTTCATCAGTTACAAAAGCACCATCCCTATTCATTATTCTAAGCAGGTTCCCCTTATTCTCATTCTTAACCTTTCGCGCTTCCTTCCAGAAGAGCTTCCTATTCCCTTGTAAGTCCCCATTCACCCTCCTTCCAAACTGTTCATTTACCTCTTGTTTTCTCCTACGTATGCACCTTTTAGTATTTCTTTTTCCTCCTTATATAATTCCAAGCATCTTTCTTTTGAAACTTCATCATTGGCTTTTAGTACATTCAACCACACTTCTTTTTTACTTTTAACCGCTTGCCTCACCTCTTCATTCCACCATTCACTGTTAACATTCTTACTTCTTACTTTAGCACATCCACATACTTCTCTTGCACTACTAACAAATGCTTTTCCCCCAGATTTGTTCAGTATCAACTTGTTCACATTCAACGCTCTTACATACTTACCCTTATTGTCTTGTTCACCTAACTTCTCACTCTTACTTTTACCTACTTCCTTCCGTATCACCTTCCTCTCCACCCAAGCCCCCACTAACTTAATTTTACATAGAACAACATAATGATCCGATAATCCCATTCTAAACCCCTCACTGATTTAACATCCAACATACTTCAACATCTCCTTCTTCACCAACACAAAATCAATCATACTTTTCCCTTCGATACCATCTCTACCTACACCAACTCTAGTATACTTATGGATACTCTTGTGTTTAAAGAAAGTATTATTTACACACATACCTCTCTCTTCACAGAAATCAATCACCTTCCTACCATTCTCATTTTCTCCCGACACCCCAAAACCACCTGTTATACCATCCCTTTTTTGATCACCTATCCAACCATTCAGGTCCCCCAACACTATCAATCTGAAGCTCCTACTCACCCCATCCAAAACATCATTCAGATTATCCCAAAAAATCGTACTCTCTTCAACGTTTCCCTCAGATGGACCATACGTCACAGCCACACATACCTTGACCTTTTCAAACTTAAATTTAACCATTAGAATTCTAGGACTCACACACACAAAGTCTACCATAGCTTTGTACCACAGGTCACTCATCAAAATTGCAACTCCTTCTCTCCCTCTCTTCCACACCAGCACACACACATTTCACACCACACCGAAATTTCGCCGAAAGATAGAAGGCCGTTTACGGCGATCACGACCTTCTCCGAGGCTTGCATTAGCATTCCTGGCAAGAAATTTAGAGATTTCTATACAAAGATATTTTAAAATTCAGATATTAAAGTATCACTAATAATAAATACAATATTTTAGATATCTTGTAACATTTTTAACATTAGGTTACTTCGAATAAGATTGTAGCACACCATTTATTGGGGATAGGCTCCTGAAACTCAAATAGGTTATATTATATCTGGATCCATCTTCGAAACGGAAATACTAACTAAATACAGTACAGGGTATATTCATTTTGGCGAAATAATGGTATTTATGCTGCCATAGTTATTATTTTAATTTAATTTCTACATTTATAGAAGTTCAATATTATTTTACACAATTTTATTGTTTTCCACCTTTCAGACTCATATATATATATATATATATATATATATATATATATATATATATATATATATATATATATATATATATATATATATATATATATATATATATATATACTATATATATATATATATAATATATATATATATATATACATATATATATATATATATATATATATATATATTTATATATATATATATATATATATATATATATATATATATATATATATATATATATATATATATATGCTATCTATATATATATATACATATATATATATATATATATATATATATATATATATATATATATATATATATATATATATATATATATATATATATATATATATATATATATATATATATATATACTACTCTTCTTGCTGCATATATATAGGTATATTCTTTATATATATATACTATATATATATATATATATAACAAACACTTTGGGTCCTAATTAATCATCGTAACTTTCTAATTTATAGCATAAGATTCAAGAATTAGGGATGATGTGTTTCCCTTCAAATTTGATATGGTGACGATTTTTTTTTTAGTTTGAGACGCGTCGTACGTTCTCGCTACTTAATTTCATTTGGCTTTCGGCAAATTTCCGCTTTGTCAAATTGAAAATTAATTACGGAAATGGAAGAAGAGAAGAAGAAGAAGAAGAAGAAGAAGAAGAAGAAGAAGAAGAAGAAGGATGGTAATAAGTAAAAGAGCAAGACGTTTAGAATGAAAACTTTAGTGTATACTCCTAATATACATTTTATATATATATATATATATATATATATATATATATAT
>JABUQX010081102.1:72500-75000 GCA_015478945.1 Trachelipus rathkii | reverse complement strand
TGTGTTTGTCGCATGGGCATGTATTTGATAAATATTTAGTTGACTGGGACAGTCTCGATAGGTCCATGTTGCCTCTAACTGGTTCTTTGTTTCCTTATCTCTATCTGAGGTAATACTACGAACTTTGATATAAATATTAACTTTCTGATTGGACAACGATATGATGGTGTAAAAGCAATGAAGAAATGTTTAGAGGTGTTTAAGCTATCGAAAATATCCAGCGGCGTTAGATGTTCATTACTGTTCACATTCACGTGAAGTGCAACTCATTAAAAACTTTACTTCACATTGAATGCAACTATATGCTATTTTAGATTGCCATGGTCGAACACTATTTTAAAAGAAAAAAAAAGAAAAGATTTTCCCAGACACAAAATAGACAAAGCTCTCACGAATGGGCGACACAAGGTAGGTGGAAAATTTCGATGGATTGTTACGACCTAATGAAATTTTTAAAGCATTGTTGAAGCTTAAGAGGAGCTTCAATGGATCAAGATATTAACCTTTTATAAAAACTTAGATCTTTTCAAGTCTTTAAGCAAAAGCAAATTTGCTATAAGTTTATTTATTTATGTCTTTAACTTTATTCTCAAACACTCTTTCATTATGTATTACATTGCATTCTCCATAATTAGTGACAGCAACTGCTCTTAATCATATTGGAAATGTGATATTTGTTTAGAAGGGTTTTCAAGCAAACATCAACGAAACATTTTCAAACATTTTGGAAGTTGCAACAGAACTTCTGCTTTCTGATAATGAAGAAATTATAATGCCTCTTGTGAGAATCAATTTAAAATGAAAAGATATAGGGCAATTACAATTTATATTCTTGATGATTTTTCAAACAAGTTAGAGAGCAAGTTCGCGAATCAAAGATCCATACTTACTAATCTTTATAAAGTTTAAAGTTACAAATTTCATCGACATCTATTAAAATTTTTCTAATTTTGGAAATAAATTTGATGTGCAGTCATATTTAGATTGTTAAGGATTTTAGCATTTACCTCACTCAAAATGTGAAATCCAAAATATTTCACTACTCTGAAAAGGCTCAAAGCAAACTTTTTCAATTCTACATGAGAAGAAAATCTAGCAGAACTGGCTTTAATGAGTGTTCATCATAGCTTCACAATATAAACGAAGGAAATTATCAATCATTTTGCTGTTAAGAGATCAAAATTAAGAATTTTTTATATGAATAAAATTATCTTTTTTTTATTTTCAAATTATTATTAATGTTCCATTATTTTATTCCCTTTTATTGAAGTAATATATATATATATATATATATATATATATATATATATATATATATATATATATATATATATATATATATATATATATATATATATATATATATATATATATATATATATATATGCTATATATATATATCACATATATCATACTTATGGTGTAATCTAACTGCACCCAAAAGAAATTTACGCTGCTCCTATATATATACTTATATATATATATATATATATATATATCTTAATATATATATATATATATATATATATATATATATACTAACTATTTATTAACTTACCTTTATATATATATGTATATATATATACTCTTATATATGTATATATCAACATCATCAACATCATCATCATCACCCACCTTCTCTCCCAAGACTGGGGGTAAGGTGTGAAACATCTGCCTGAAACAGAAAAGTAGAAGAATATGACGAAGAAGTCTAAAGCCAACCTTACACCGCCCTTTTTACGCTTTGAGTGAGGAGCCTGGTAATTTAAGAAAACCACGCCAGGCTGAGGACAGCGACGGACCTCACTATGGCATCTCGTCAATAGTGGGGTTAATCATAGCAGCCCAGGTGGGCCCACAACAACCCAATACCCCCTCCTGGCCCACACCATTCACCACTGTTAGCCATCTTTCTTCTCGCCTCGCCTTAAACTCGTTTCTCTACTTCCAGGCGTTTCTTTACGGAGCTCAATCAGGTCAATCCACTTTTCCTGCACTCGGTGCCCAGCCGTTTCGATTCCCAGCACACTCACCACTATACATCCCGCTTAACCAACCGACTATCATCCATCCTTTCCACATGGTGAAACCATCTCAACGTACTTTCATTTATTCTCTAATTTACCCCACACCACACATCTCCCTAATACGTTTCATTTTCTCATTTTATCAATTCTTCTCACACCGCACGCCATAAGATTGTCGTCTGAACCCATTCCACTTCTAGGTCTATACCTCTTGTTCCCAAACGTAACAAATATATTACAGTAACTTACAAGATGGCACATGTAAACATACTCTCATATATATATATACATATATGTATATATATATATATATATACATATAACATATATATATATATAAATATATATATATATATATATATATATTATAATAACACTATAAATATATACTATATATATATATATAATAACATATAATATATATATATATACTATATATAAAATAATTATATATATGTATATATGCAAATAAC
>JABUQX010081102.1:65000-67500 GCA_015478945.1 Trachelipus rathkii | reverse complement strand
ATATATATATATATATATATATATATATATATATATATATATATATATATATATATATATAAAAATATATATATTTATTTTTATATATATATATATTATATATATATATATATATAGATTGATATAGAGTTATAGACTGTGTAGAGAAATATATATATATATATATATATATATATATATATATACATCTATATATATACTGCTATATATATATATATATATATATATATATATATATATATATATATATATATATATATATTGAGAATACAAAATTACTTTTTGGGAAATGACTCATGGTATGATAAAGGTGCAAATGTTCTACTAAACAATGTCTGATTAAAAAGACATTTGCTTAAATTCTTTTATCTTAAACGCAGAGTTTTTGCAGGCAGTGAAACTTTTGGAATTTTAGCCTAGTATGTGGCTATGTTTTCCTAACAGCTCATTTTTCTGCACCGTACAGCACCGCACACCACCGCGCTGTAACGCATATCACCGACATCGTACTGAATATAACATTTAGTTCGTGATTAGCATTATCACACCTCATTCCATAGCAATGAACACCACCTAAAGGTCGTGCACGAGCATCCCACAAAACCACTCCAAAGGCAAAAAAACAGTTGCTCGCACCATTAATTTATTTTACCTCACGGGACAAGAAAGCTGAAGAACAAAAGAACAAGAACGTCAACCAACTCTAGAGCAAGCAGATTTGTTAAACTTCAAATTGTTGGGGAGTAAGTTTCCTTTTCCCGTCAGATCTTTTACTTTTTCTTTCGGAGTTTATAATGTTCCAGTATTCTAGGTACCGCAACTACGTGAGGAGCATAGTCGTACCTAGGGATTTTTTCTGGGGGAGGGGGAGGATCATGGCTACATTGTCTAAGAATATCATTGATCCAGTTATTAATTTTCTTTGACAAAATTTCTGGAAAGTGAAGCCAGTTTAATAAGGATAAAAGTTTCTGTGAATCATGAATTGGGTCTTTGGAATTTGAAATTCGGTGGCAGGATTCTGAGTCGGACATTTAAAATTTTAAGTCAAGTTGGGAAACGGAGAAGGACATTTTTCTTCTTACTCCATAGCCTTGGTTTTTAGGCGTAATAACAAATATTTTAAGAATATCTTGCAGAACATTATTTTCTTGTTAAAGGAGACCTTCTACTTTTTTCGTAAAAGAAATGTCTTAATATTTACTTCAAATATATTTTAAGGGTGAAGGATGTTTATTTAGCAAACAAAGTAAAATTTTTATTACAAACAACTTAACTTTTCCTTAGCATTTGAAATTACTTTAAAACCTTTTTCAATATTAAAACTAAGATTTCAAAAATATCTTATACAAAATATTTGCAGCCATAGGAGAACGTACTACTCTTTACAAATTTATTTATAAATATTTGTTGCCATAGGATAACGCACTACTCTTTCAAACCATTCTGTCTATGCCATATAATTAAAATTGGATCATAAGATGTTTAATTTAACTTCATATAAGAATTGGATTACCTTTTCCACAATAAAATTCAATAAAGATAAAAGTTTCTGTGAATCATGGATTGGACTTTTGGATTTTAAAGTTGGGAGGAAGATTGGGAGGAGGAGTTTGAGTCGGATGTTTGAAATTTTAAGAAACTGAGTTGGAATCGGGCATTTCAAATTATTATTATTATTATTATTATTATTAATAATAATAATAATAATAATAATAATAATAATAATAATAATAATAATAATAATAATAATAATAATAATAATACTAATAATAATAATAATAATAATAATATATTAATATTAATATTAATAATAATAATAATAATAATAATAATAATAATAATAATAATAATAATAATAATAATAATAATAATAATAATAATAATAATAATAATAATAATAATAATAATAATAATAATTTATAGATATTTCTGTGGTTATTCTGAGGCAGGAAAGAGAGAGAGAGAGAGAGAGAGAGAGAGAGAGAGAGAGAGAGAGAGAGAGAGAGAGAGAGAGAGAGAGAGAGAGAGAGAGAGAGTAACAAATTATTTAAATATTTGAATAAGACTTAAAAAAAAACTTAAATATGTAATATTTGTTTCCTTTAGCAGGCAATTGAAATTATAATTAAGAAATTAGAACCAAAAGGTTGAAATTATGGAGAAATAAATCCCTTTAATCGGGCAATAAGCCTTCAAATACACTGACTATTTGAAAATATACAAAATTGTTCTCATAATAATAATAAAATAACCATACCTTGTGCCCTGAAACCTATTTTAATCCTAATATATCCTCCTATAAACGTAATCGCCAATAAATTTGTTACAACTTAATCAAATTCTTTTCTAAACAATATTTTACATTATATATATACTAATGACAAATGTTTTTTAACATCAAAATTAATATTGAAACCAAAGGTATATAAATCTTTAAAGTTCACAATATTCATAAGTAAAAGGCTTAGTCCCCATTTGTTAGGTATATTATATATAT